>LUCH01003359.1:18761-42551 GCA_013368495.1 Paragonimus heterotremus | reverse complement strand
CAGTTGCTACCGCCACGGCGAACAGGAGAAGCGGTCGATTTTTGCTGCGTAGTATATCCGAATGACCTTCATTTTGGGTCGGGCGATCGATGGGCCGGTTCCTTGTAATTTGTCACATTTTGATTTGAGTCCGACATAGTGGTATTCATAATCGTTTTGCGAATTCAAACTGGAATTTGTTCGTTGACCGGATTACGTGACTGCAGCTCCGACCTGCCTACGTAAATTATCCGACACACAAGATTTCATAAATGATGTAAGGCTTGACGTTAAGCGGCAGCGGTACTTTCAGTGGTGGTGAGCAGCGCGACCGATTGGGCTGCATAGTACGTGTGCTCCATAGACGTCGTGGGACTGTTATTCAACAAAGTAGCAACGTCATCACTCTTGTATAGCAAACGCAGATGGACATTTACTTTGGGAGCTGTTGAACACATCGCGAAAGCTGGCTTTTGGTTGCTGAAGTCCTCCACAAATGCTGATGGGTAACCATTTTTTGAGCCTGGTTCTCACTAACAATGATAGCAACAACACTATCTCTTCAGCCAGTGTTTCTCCCGGACAGATTCGTCTTGTATGATGAAGCAAAGTTCCAACTAGACCACGCTTGTACTGAATTGGTACAAATCTGTGTCAGTTCAGGTACTGCCCAGTCCAAGTGGGTTTCCAGTGGACGGATCATAATACGAAGTCGTTGTTCTGACGCTTCATGAGGATATCCAAAATCTTCAAGATTTCATCCTGCTCGTACTGAGTGGTAAGACTAATTCTGGAATCCAATTTTTTCACTGAGTCCAGTATACTCGTTGTTATATCCATTTTGTTGGTAAATATCAGGATATCGTCGACATATAGCGAGCTGGAATGGCAATATTAGCGAAAAATGCAAATGTGGTAGGCAAGGTCAGTCTGATTAAGACTCAGTAACAGCCTTTCAGATAGCATTATGAAACAAGAAAGGATCGCTATGTTAAGAGTTCAAATGGTTGTGGGCATTTAAGTGGGGGATGGAGAGAATGTCAATAGGTACTGTGAAACTTGATGAGAAATCAAACTGTTGGACGGGGCTGAGTGATAGAGAAATGGGAACGTTAAAGAACCATGGGAGTTTTTAGGAATGGGACAAAAATACCAGAGAGTAGAGACAAATTGATAACAGCTTTTTCTATACCCACAACACCAAGTGTGCTTGACGAATGATCACAGCTTGAGTAAACCGCAAACCTCTCTTCGTTCTCGGACGACATATGATACGAAATGCATTAGCAACATAGACATTATGACCAGTTACATGTAATCGCCTTGTGATTGCACCTCTAACGATATCAGTTTCACAGGCCCACGGCCAGTTGGGAATGTGTTCATTGGTGTGCATCTCCAGTTGCCTCGGTATAAGGCCAGCGTACTTGCATTCACGAGTAAATGTGAAACCATATATTATATAATTGTCTGGGTAATAAAGGCTACCGGATGCTTTCACATTCAGGTCGGTATTTGCGCAGGTTCCTCACTGAACATGACCTTCGCGGCATTGTATATTCGCCTGATTGAGGCTGAAAGTACTCGTCTGTTTCACACTGAAATGTCCCCTACTTTAAATGATAAACGGAGGTGGATGTTTCCCAGTGGGACAGTCATTCGGTAAGACACGATATTTCCGCGAGTTCACAGGCAACACAATGTATTAAGCTGGATCCCAGTAAGTTTGTTGTAGTGAAAATCTATTCAATTAACTGATTATCCAAACCCCGCCACAATAGAAGATCTAACAGGAGGCCAATCAAAACGTCACATTAATGCTACTACATCATGATTGGACGAACAGTCTCAACGTTAAGCATTCCGCTTTCACTAATTTCTTTGATCTATATTATACCAATTAACTTACAGTTTGTAACCTTGTATAGACCAATACGATCAGCCAACGCCAGAGTGTGATTTCTTTAATACCGTTGTACATTCATAAATTCGATTTTTTATCTCGTGAATACGAACTGCTTACTACAACCATTACGAGGTCTTCTCCATATTACTTGTTTAAGAAGTTTCAATTCCAGTACGATTTCTAGGGCCAGTCAAAGAAAAGAATCTGGTGATACACCGTTGGTCACACAATACCAATCTGAAAAAGCCCCGTTCACTTCCACAATAAGGCGATGGTCTTGGAGATAATCGATGAACCCCAAAAAGCGATGGGTTTTCTATATCATATTTAGGAAGCTTCATGACGTGTTAAGTGATCTACTCCGTCATGGACCTTAAGGTAATCTATAAACAGGTTCACCTTCATAAACTGTCTACGTCTAATGTTCCTGAACAACGAGTAAATTGGTAACACACATGAATCCTTTTCGAAAACCATGTAGACTTTTACGCTGCATTAGGATTCGAATGAAATGCTTGCCTAACTGACATTTGCTCAAACTCTACATGATCTTTGGGGCAACCGATATTAATGTAATTGGTCTACAATTAGCGAACTCATTGTAATCCCTGCCTTTGAAGCCGAGTGATACTGTAAGCACTTTTCAGACTTTGGGAGCCTTGCCTTCTCGAAGAACGCAAATCAAAAGCTCACAGAGTAGGTTTTACAAATTTTAGTACACGTCTAGATGAATGATGAACTCCAAACTAGGTGACCCATTTTCAGATGGCGCTGACGGTTACTGAAACACGATATGGCGCAGGTACTAGATGAATGTGCGAATTCTACGGAACTGGTAGCGAACACACTCATGTAATAGCCATCAAAAACATTAGCGGTCAGTTGGGACGGCAATCCCACCTGTGAAATGCAAGTGAAAGAGCGCGGAATAGCTTTTGGTGATGGGCGCGACAGTGTCATGTAACAGTTTCTGGTTAACAGTAAGCCTGTTGGTCAGATCTAGCTGGGTCTGACATTTGTCAGTTCACACAGCTGCTGTTTCCCAGTTATGGAATGTACAGTACTCATTATCTGCTTGTTCAGTTCTTTGCAAATTGTGTATTCCAAGCTGATTGCCTGATTATCAGAAAATATCTTGTAGAGTGGCGAAATGGCATTCACTCTTCAGTCATCTAGATTTCCGGATCGAAACATACCTGTTGATGAATCCAGTAATAACGTCCACAGGAAACTACCAGTGATAATCGAGCGAAGGGCACGCTGATACACCTGACCAACATATATCACTAAGTTCTTTAACCAGCAGTACCTGGTCCGCTTTTTAACATTTATGTATGAAGTTTTGAATCAGGGGTATCCTCACCTTAACTGTTAGTTTAAATATGATGACTCCATGGTCACCATGATCAAGAGAGGTACTAATTCGTACAGTACTGGTTGCATGTTTTTGCTTGTTAGAATATAAACTAGACTCGGAAGTTTCTGATACTACGTGAACCCTCTGACATTTTTAGTTAAGTGAGAATTCATAGTCACTTAGTTCTCTGTATATTCTCCCTTCAATGCTCGTTCCGTAGCCATCATTTAAAACAACGGAGTGATTCGATTTTATCTGTGGAATTGAAATGACCATTGAAACATCCCTCAAAATATTAGGACTACCTTGGATGGACGTTAACCTCGAAGTACCATATAACGCAGCGAGGTGCCATCTGATTTCTGGTGATCGATCTGGGGGCGATATCCGATACTACCCGAAAGTTGGTGGTGTATGATGGGCCAAACTAATATGACTTGATCATTTGGACTTTGAGTCAAAACAAACACGCTTAAATGTATGGTTGCTTGAGTGGATGCTAAATGAACAGATCTAGGCAGCCTGTTAACGCCTGTCACTTGGAGATCAGATAGTACAGACTTTCTGTAGCTAAAACGACGAAATGCATTGGCAAAATAAGCCGTAGTTTTCAAGATAGAAAAACGGTGACTGAACCCACGTTGATACCTGATCACCTTCGGTGTCCGGGACATGTTTATCCGGTGAATGCTGAACGGATGCTAAGGCAGGCGCTGTGTGGGCAACCAAAGAAGGTGAACGAAACGCTGGTCACCAGAAGCTGCGAAACCAGGCTTACTTCTTTCGCGTTTTTATATCAATTTCAAATCATGAACCGGACCGCCTGTAGTGATGAGATCTGGACGGGCGTCTGTAAACTCAGCAATTAACAGCTCCAAGGACGCGAATTCAGGTACTGTGTGGACAAAAGAACTATGAGCGCCACAGATAGTACAGACGTACTGGTTGGACTCTATAGCGTATATATTTGTGAATGCGCCGGCCGTTTGGGATTTGTAAGTCACAAAACATATACTACGAACCATCAGTAGGGAGGTGGTGAATGCGTCGTCTGACAAACCACTTGTTCATCTTTTCATGGCGGCTTTCTACTTTTTCTTCTTCTTAGTTTTATTGGTGCAATAACTCTTGAATGTTTTGTTGGTTTTCTTGTTGAAAACTGTTTTGCCTTTGTTCTCATCGTCTCATTAATAATTCGTTTATATCTATTTTTCATGTCTTATATTAGCAATATCTTCCTGTCTAGTCACTTACAATTGGAGTATCTCCAATTTGTGTCCGGAATGTAGAGATTTCACTTCCCCATCAGTCTACCATCTGGATAGCCAGCACTGACTGGTAGGACTACAAACGCCTTCACTCACATGCATCCGCGTATTTGCCTATGAGGTTTATACTGGATCCGGAATATACTGGTCGAGCCAGAAATGGCACAGGCGCCTGCAGTGTTTGGTTATTGTGACCAACCATGTACTTCACCGAGTAAACTTCTACGTTCATATTCTCACCTGTGTTCTCTGTAGGACGCTACCCACGGATCGACGTGTTCCTGTCTATCGCACAGAGCCTTACACTGGCCACTGTTTCGGTCCAGTTCGACTTGGATAGCTTGTAACTATCCGGGTCATTGGTTTCAACCTTCACAACCGTGTGTCTGTTGAATAATTCCAAGCCCTCGTATTGGTTCAAAAGTGCGCGAATAATACGCCGAGATATTGCGAGGTAGGTGATAGGTTCACATTCGTACTTGCTACTGTTTATCATGTTATTTGTTGGTCACTCGCCACAGGGGGGACCAGAAGTTGCAAACAGGTGACGCTAGATCGATACTGGGACTTTTCGTATCCGAAGATGTCTGCTACTAAAATCCCTCCATACGCACTGATGATGGCAACGTAAAAAAAATACACTTTAAATCATCATTATGTCTTTTGTTACTTGACATAGCTCCACCGAGCATACTGAATGTGTAACACTAATTCTTGAGTCACATACCCTACCAGTACGTCCGATTGACCCCAGAGTATCAAACTCCGTTTTCGATGGATCAATCGGTAATTGTGAAAAGGTTCAGTTCACTTTTTATCACCGATAAACATAAAAAAACAGTGCATTGCTTTCGACCAATGCCCTCCTCAATAGCCAAAAACAGGAAATTGAAAAGATTAGGATAAACTGGAGATTCAGGATAATACATTCAATAACTTACATTTGGCAATTCCTATAAAACTGATTCCGATGATCGGTTTAGTAGGACCAGTTTCTGAGTCCGAGAAAACGTCAGAAAAGACGACTGAAATGCCCGAAGTTTATACGACACAACTGACAAAATCTACCATACAAACGTTCTCTCTTATCTTGAACTTCAATTAATTAGGCAGTTAAAGTATCAAACAGAAAGGGAGTTCGGAATCGATCAATCAAAAATGACCTCGTAAAGTGGTCACCAGTCAACCGGAAATGAGTTCATCAAAACAATCAGGAAATGATGAACGGGAAGGCATGTAAAACAATATCAAACAAGAAAATTTCAGTAAGTTTATAATGACTGTCTTAGAAAAGAAAGCTGATGCTATATCCACTCGCATTCATGGCGTATATTTCACCATGGCTGTTTACCGCATTCACCGAAAGTCAAAATAAAAGAAAATTTAGAGCCGATTCTACACAAACAAACCAAACTTGCTTCAACGAATTCATCATTCGACACCATAACAAACGTGCCAGAGTAAATCCCAAAAGTCCAGTATGAACCGTATGCGAAACTATAATAAAAATTCAGAGGAACTAAAAAAATATTTACTTTAGCTTCGTTGTTTGTGACAGCTGATCATATAACCGAATCTCGTTTAAATTAACGCAATCAGCTCTGATAATTTGATTTGGCCAACACCGACCAGATTAATGTGCGCCACTTTCGAACCCAAATCAAGTTGGCTGTAGATTGAGAAAGTGTTGCTTCAAGACTGGGGCATTTCCATTCCTACTCTGTTTATTGCAGGTAATTCGCTTGAGACTGTGAACAGTTTCACATACTCGGGTAGCACTATCTCGTCAGCCTGTAATATTGCTGATGAGATATCAGCGAGGATAGCAAAGGCACGAGTTACGTTTGCCAAACAGCGTCATCTGTGGCGTCCAAAAGACGTCCGGTTGTCGCTGAAAGAAAGGGTATATAATGCCTGTGTGCGTTCTACTTTGCCCTTTGGTTCAGGAACGTGGTCTGTTCAAAAAGAAGATATCAACAGACTTGCTGTCTTTGACCATCGTTGTCTTCGCCAATTGGCCCATATTAACTGGACTAATCGCGTGAGCAATATGGCAGTTCGCCGGCGCGTATTCCAGAATGCTCGGGATGTGCGAACAGTTGATCAACTAATCAATCTACACAGCTTGTGTTTGTTCGGTCACGTACTTACTATGTCACCTGATCGTTTACCGTACCGGGCATTATATGCTGAGACCACCAACAATTGGGTAAAGCCGAGTGGTGGTCAACCAACAACGTGGTCACGAAATATGAAGACCTTGACTGCTCCATTGAGCAGAATGAGTAGGTGTCGCCTACCTGGATGGGGTCCTCGTGATCACCCAAACCGCTGGTTAGAGACGCTATCCGAGATGGCGATGTGTCGCAGTCAATGGCGTACGTGTATCCATACAATTTCTATTTCTTTTGCTTAGTCTTCTTTTATTACTTTTCATCCTTTTTGGTGACGTTTTCTTCCAGGATATTACCCGTCACTGTTGAGGTGAGCGGCGACCCGAGCCACAGTACCTTTTGGTCAGGCTCATGGCTTCTATGATTTAATTTAATTTGAGATTGAGAAAACAAACGAGTCGCTGTCCACTGCCACTCCAGTGCACTCGGCACAAGTCAGAGAGGAGCTCTGTAAACAACATATTTTCTTCTAATCTATGTGATATACAAAGCGTGATTTCCTGTCAGCTTGCCCCACCAATCAAATACGATTCTGCGAAGGTACTAGTAGTTGAAGTTTACGGGTAGGATTTCGTTCATACTCACTGTTCACACTGTCGCCTTTAGTTAGGAGCATTTATGTCCAAGTTAACCTTGCACAACGGC
Organism: Paragonimus heterotremus; assembly: GCA_013368495.1. Lineage (NCBI taxonomy): Eukaryota > Metazoa > Platyhelminthes > Trematoda > Plagiorchiida > Troglotrematidae > Paragonimus > Paragonimus heterotremus. The sequence continues at coordinate 35,222 of LUCH01003359.1, read as the reverse complement.
CGACGATTTAGCAAGTCCCCCCTCAGATGACTTCGACAGGAATTTGTGTTGCAACAGTTGTGGTTACATCCAGACTTCTAGTACTTGATATAAATCTAAAACAGACCATTACTGCAGGACACCATCAGGATATTCCACCAACTATCTTTAGAACCTTTCGCTTAACTGACCTGTTACCTATGGCACAGACTTTTAGACACTAGGCTTTCCTCATAAGCAATTAGACCACCAAAATTATGTGTGCCTTTTCTATGAACACCTGACTTTCCTGTGCAAGGATCAGGTTAATTGGTTAGTTCGCTTGAGTCCTTGTTTTCTGACAGCTCATAGATATAGTTGAGGCACCGGCTGTGCCCACAAACAGCTAAGACCATCCTGTAAGAAACATAAGTTGAAAAAATTTTGAGTAAAATAAACGCAAGTATTTGCTCGGATACAAATAATTCATTAACTGTGATAGCGAGTTTATTGAGCAAGACGTCACTTCCTACCGACCTCACTAATCGCAGTTGTCCGGATCTAACTAACCCAAAACCACGTGTTGTTTAATTAACCAGTGGTTTTACACTACAGTTATTGCCGTCAACTAACGTCCCATGAGGCAAACTCTCTGCTATCATTTTGAATATGACGTATACCTGTGAGTTTGATTCGTTTAATCCATAAAAAAGTCTAAGACAGATTGCACTAGTGTGGACGCACATGAACGAGTGTGGTACACAATAGTCACACGTTTTAGAAAAATGGGAGTACTGCTTTTGATTACTCCGAACCATTGCTGTGCTAACGATCGATTGTTATTTCTATTTTGACTACTTATGAGTAGTTCAAACTTTAGCTTTTATTTTCGTAACAGAAACCGTAATGTGAAGCAGTTTCCAAATATTTCAAAGCGTTTCCTTCGTTCAATTTCCTGAATAATACGTCACCCACTAACATCTTAGAAACACTACGATCCTCCACACACTCCCAATGAACTACTTGAACACTGTGTCTAAAACCTTTCAAAATGAACGCAGTGTACGCGCTTGCGACATGCAAGTCTGATGAGTGGTCGGGGTTGTGGTTAATTTCATGTTGGACATCACTCACATTTGATCGTCGCCAGGTACCATTTAATTTCATTCAGACAGACATTCAAGATGTGATAGGTCGGTAGTACCTGGTATGAGGTCAATGGCGCAGTGGTAAACACGGTTGCCTAGTGAAAAGCGTGGTCGTGGTTCTAGTCCCGGTCGTGGCAAGGATATGCAATACTGACGAGCTTTAATGAGAGAGAACCTCAAATCTAGTGCTTCTTTTCGAAAGGGGCCGACTGGGAAGTCTTTGGAAATGCGACAGCTGCGATCAATTGTGGGTGAGGTTCAATCTGGAAGTGCGTAAATCAATTTAATGCCATCGTGCTGAATATCTCTCCGAGACACTTTTAGACCTCTCATATTCAAAAACTTGAAGTGCTTCCCTGACGCACTTGTCAATTAACCTTCTCAGATTCACCATCTCATGTCCTCACACTGTTTCTCGGTGAATAATACTGTCCACTTTGTGAAACATTGCTGGTGATTTAAAGAATTCATTTGTGCATCAAGCTAATATGTTTCACTCTGCTGTACATAATCAGCGAAGTTAATCCAGGCCAATTCAATCGACTCTGCTGGTAGCTCACTCGATTTTGATTGCTTATTTTTGCAAAATTTTACCGTATTGGAATAGGTCAATTTACCGAGTTTGGGTGATAGACGCAAGCTGTTACTCATTTCTATGGTTTGATTGAATGCCACACAACAGGCATTATTCATATACCTTTTGCCAAGGTACATTCAGAATTATCCAGCCAAAATGCACGTGAGAAAAACACCAACTGACATAATTTTCAATGTAATTGTTAGTTCCTTCTGGTTTTCTTATATAAACGGTGGTGATTAAATAGGTCAGTAAATTATCACCTAAAACTATGGTTAGTCAAATCACATATCAACTTCAATATTGTATATGATGAATTCCGTTTCTTTAGTCTGTCAGAGCAACATATTGTGTATGTCCTCTGAACATAATCTTGGCCCGAAGCCAGACCACAGTACAGCCGTCCGAATAGGCGTGTTATTAAAACGTTGTGTACACCCCTAGGCGACCTCATTCCGGAATGCTCGCAAAATTGGGGACAAACAGCCAACTTGAAAGGTGGGTTATGTCTGTATCATATTGTGCTTGATGCGGGCTTGCGTGGTGTGCCGTGCTGCGAACCGCACTGCAGCGTGGGTCTGGCCCGCCCACCTTGCCCTTTGCACGTACGTACGTGTGTAAGCCTCTGTGGGCGTAGTGGGCACCCAATACAAGCTAACGCGCAAGACAAACTGGCGTAAGGTCACTCACATACAACACACGTATTGTGCACACACAGTCTGTCATACTTGGAGTCTAGCATCCATGCCACGATTGGGTAGCTAGAGATCACGGCGACATGCACACATCTATTCACATGCAAATACACACTACATCTTACAGATCTGATATGACGACATGCAAATACACACTACATCTTCTTACAGATCTGATATGACGATTCTAGATAGGGAAGAAGGGGTTTGTAGCGTACAGTGCCTAAATATGGGGCACATTGTGTCCATACATGGGCTGCAATCGGAATGAATCGATTGTTTAGTCCTGTCTACGGATTGTACCTTCATATGTGAGTGCCTAGTTTGCATGTGTGTACAGCAGTGCATAAACACCTAAGTACCTTTCCGTGCACTGACGTTACGGCCTCTATTGTGTTGGAAATAGACAGCGTGTTCACCACGTGACTGCCAAGAAGAATATAGCGCAGTCTTTCTTTTAGTCAGTTATAATTAGGCGATGGGTCAGAGGCCTCACTACGCCAGCGCTCACTCCCCTCTGCGCAGTTTGAAACAGCTATGACGTTCATTCAAGCAGTATTGTGCGTAATTCTGGGAAATTGTCTAATAATACCCCAATTTAGATCTATTCCCCCCAAGCACACGAATATACTAGGTACAGAGGTATCCAAATGAGTGAATGATGACACCAGATTCTCATTCTGACTGACAGAAAAACCACGTGTATAAAGCCTGTCTCAAAGAACAAACGGCGGCTGGTTGACTATATAGCCCCGAATGAAGTATACGAGGTGCATGAGCTTGCAAGACTAACGCTCAGTCAATCTAAGCTCAGCCCAGTTAACAGGTATTGCTCTCCTAACCTGCATGCGAGCCAAATAGGTTAATTTCATTTTACTCTTATTCTGTAGTATATAACCTGGACCCTTCTGCTGATTTGATGTGCTGATTTAATTTGACTTGGATGTCAATGGTGACAAAGACCTTTGTTCTTTTGAGTACATCTAAATCAGACACTCTAACGGCGGACAATCAGAAGAATAACTGTGATTTCTGCAGCGCAGTCTGTTACACTAATGGCTGAGTAGGAGTGCTGTGGTGGCATGGAGTGTCTGTGTCATCAAACGAGTAGTACAGTATATTTCACTAGATCTCCAGCTGTCCTTGGTTTAAAGGAATTGTCGTTCCAGATTTGTCCACGTTACCGTTGAAGTGAACGAAAGTTCAAACCTTGAAACTTCCGTACATGAATCCATTATGTGATGATGAAGGGGATGAGCCTGATAAGCATTCCATATGAGGAGGAGAATAGCTCATATAAATAACTTCATCTTTCTGTCTCAACTTGCACATCCGAAAATTCATCCTTAGTGTTCTCATTCATCGCAATGTTCAACGTACATTAACCGACCCCCAATACGTGCCAGCAATCAGATAATTGATTGACAAGTATAATGATTTCTGTCGTTTCAACGCGTAAGAGAAGTCTTCGCCATGGGAACATCGATTTAAGTTAATAACAGCGCCTACAGTTAGCAATGGTTCCATCGTGTCTAAAATGAGGCCAACGGTACAGCGGTCAACACGGTTGCCTCATGGAAGCGTGACCGGAGTTTTAGTCCCGGCAGTGGCGAGGATATGCACTACTGACGAACTCAAATGAGAGCGAAACTCCAGTCTAATGCTTCCTTTCGAAATGGGCCGACTGTAAAGCCTACGGGAATGTGACAGCTGCACTCAGTTGTGGGTGGTGTTAACCAAGATTCTTCACTACCTACCAGCATTTGAATATTATGATTAGTGTATCTGAGTTGACTGTATGCATTTGCTATAAAGTGGCATGTCATTCTGATGTTCACCAGAAAGATTTTATGATCGGCAGGAGAGAACGCCACACTAAAGACGTCTAACCGCTAACTCATATTTCAGTTTTGATGTCATGCTTAACATCCGGATGTCAAAAGAATTTCAATGTTACTTGTTATATTCGTTAATAAACACTTCGTAGACCCATTTTTTCACAATCATTCGAAAAAAATCTTTTCATGATACAACCATTGGGATACCATTCATATAGTGTAATTACTTGAAGTAAATTCAGACTAGTAAATACTTTTGTAATGTCCATGAGTCAATAAATGTTTGGTAACGGCCTAAATTGAGCCAATTAAATCGAGTATATACTTTACTCCCATTACCACTTCTGTTAACAGTGCAAAGAACGGGTAGCCTTACGTCGTATAAATACACAAAATCAAAACCTTCCTCTTAATTCATCGTAACATACATAAACCTATAGAATTACGAATCTGAGTGCAACATTGTTCAGTTCCAGATGCAAACTGTTGTCTGCAACTGTCAATTTTCAACCTCTCAGCAATACCACACATTCGTAACATGCCTTTGGAGTGAGATGTCTCTGTGTAGATGTCTGACTCCCAATCATTAATGCGAGAATCGTTTTTCGTAACAGGTTCTTTGCAATGCTCCTAGATGCGTTCAGGGGTGGAAATCTTACAGCTGTTCTGTGTTATTATTGATATGGTTCTCATCAAAGCTTGTTAACATGAAATGTATTATTTCATTCAAATCAAAGACCAGTTAGTAGTTCTTCAGGCCCAACTTCCAGACAGTATTGAACTGGGATAAAAAAAAATAGACATTCGTTACATGATTCACATCCCCGGTAGATTTCGCTTTTGCGCAGCTGTTCTCTGAGGCTGGTTATCGTTCACTCAGTTGATTGTCAAAATGATGCCACTGCGTCTGTTTTCCCGTAACTTTAATTACTTCGGTCGACGAAAGACAGAAACCACACAAGGCGATGCAGCATAGAACCGTAATTTGTACAATCCTACTAAAGACAAATTCCTAGTATAGAATGAAAATGAACCTAATTCCTTTGTGATTTGTCGATTAGATATCTAGATCTACTTATATAGCCCTTCAGTAGTATGGCTTGATTATGAAACAAAGTTACCGAAAACAACGAGAACAGTATATCATATTGAAACTACTGTTAATTTGTCTAAAACAGTGGTATTTTCATAACACCTGTTCATCTTATGAAACCAGTACTGATTATCTCGAGAGTTTTTTTTACGCAGAAACGCACCGCATTTCATTTCTGTGCTAGCCACGACAACTGAAGTCAGAAATGTTATGTTGCACAATTTATGCCTTAACAAATTTTGCTGCATCTTTACAAGTGTCGATTAGACCCTAAACATAAGACAAACCTACCTTGCCTTTATGAATGACAAATCCTTTTTAAAAACTATCCACTGTACGAAATGATTCCGTATCTGTTTGCCTACCAGGCAACCGGACTTTTCTTTAATTATATACACCTTGAAGATTAGCTCCATGTATTGAGACAAAGCATAAACAACTGGACGGTCTGGTCAGGAGAATGCCCTATGACCTGTTCTGTTCAATACTTCTGTCTTCAAACCTGAACTCTAGGAAACTGGAATTTCTGAGTTATTTTCCAGTAAACAAGACGATATGATTTTTATTACCAATAGCTGACGGAATGTACTGACGGAGGTGGAAGTTATAGACAGTTAGTACAGTATTAGTCATACAATCCTAAAGAAGAACCTGATAATCCATTCTCGTTTATTGATATCCGAAATGTTAGGAGGTGTGATGGGACAGTTCAACGGTCGGTTTTGTAAGAACATCTGGACTAACCGGTGTCGCGTGTTGAGCTACTAAACCGAAAAATGTCAGAACGGGAATCTGAGCGATACAAAGTAATATCCATTTATTGGAACAACAGCACATGTTTATAGACGGACAACAGTATTTACTTCTGCTATTATAGCATGCAACCAGAAAAGCAGACAGAGAATGTATCCAAAGATATATTACACAACACGGAGCGGTAGTTTAAATGCAACTGCCTTTTTGAATGTCTGACTGTACGTTGATTCAGGGTCCTCCTGAGCGACGTTGATGTAGCGGTCACTTCAAATTCAATCCGTGCGCGTTAACTAGTTTCGACCGCTCGTTACACTATTAAGCGACAGACGTCCTCACGTTTTGATTGGCCAGTTTGCTATTGTGTTTTTCCACGACCTCGCATCGAGCAAGTCGGTTATTTGAAACAGATAGGCATTCAACAACAGCTAATCGCCGCCTATTATTGGCTGGCGTGAGTTTGACCATAATTCTGTCTGTTGTACGCGAGCACTGGTTTACCTTAGTCCTCAGTCTTTCTGACAGTCCACAATTCCTGTCACAAGGTTTCTTCGAGTCTACCTTTTGTTACTCATCGTTTATGCATTCTCGCTTGCATCATGATTAGATGAGTGTCATTTGCAACTATAGTCCCTTGATCGAAATGAATAAGTTTAAAATTTGTTACGACAAAACTACTTAATCGAGTGATGAGTTGTTTACTCATAGCCCCGTTTTCTAACCACATGGCGATCAATGGCTGGTTTCCATATCACACCTACTTTAATTCGTGCACGTCTATTCACAATAGTTACAACTGATGAGGCCTGTTGAAATGGCCTTGCATACTGCGTCTTACATAGTATTCGTAACTTATTTCAAGTTAACATCACCTACGTATGTGTGTCAATGGCAGTCTGCACTTATCTGTTGACTGTGCAGTTGTGAAACCGGATGGTTAAAATCCATTCACATTACGCTATAGATATAGCACTACAAGCATGCTGATATCGCCTAGCCGGTAAAACATTCAATCACTAGCCTGGTTACGATAGTCACTGGGATATACATGACCACAGAAACAGATTCTGTCAGAATATGGAGCAGAGGTAGTAATCGTCAACCTGGATTAGCAAATGGATCACAAAGTCACAAGGTAGTCGCTGATGGCTCACATAAAGGAATCGACAGGCTGATCATTGCAAACACCAGTAGATACAATTTGAAAATGATCTACAAACCCTAGTCGTGGAACTCTGACAAGTTTCGAAACGCAACTGGTGTCCACTGGGAGGACGACAGATGGTGTTTAAATTTATGAAAAAAATGTTTGCATGAAGTGGCTTTTAGGGCCATAAGGGGCTAGATTGGAGTGGGAGTGTCTGAAGCACACAACAGAAATGCTACCAGAAAAAATCGTTCTATTAACCAGGAACCGGGGAGACTTTTCATGAACCACTGTTCTCTATGTTGAACTCTTCATTATCTATATAGTCGTTCAATAAAATGTTTCCTAATAATCTCAGTCCTGGAATAGGTTGCAGGAAACATCTAACCATCTGATTTGTAACTCGGCCACGACTGCTAATAACTACCATAAAGATCATCAAGATGGCAACATGACAGACATTGGGAAATGCGGGCATTTCGTTTATTCTCATCAGCTGATCACGCGGATCAGTTACATTGGTTTAGGGCATGGTGACAAAACAATCGGATGTCCGAAGACGACACGGCTATAAACGGGGGTGGGGTAAACTGTTTCAGTGCTACATCAACACGGTTGAGTGAGTCGTCACACTGTGCTAACAAACAGCTGGCGCGAGACGATGGATTAGCAATGAATCAATCAGCAGCTTGGAGTTGCGACTGCGTAACACGACCAAAAACGAAATGGCGGGATCAACCACAGGATCTGTTAAGATTAAGTGTTTCGTTATCGAAGACGCCGGATTTCTGTTCCGATGTTCAAATGCCGCTCGTTGTTTAAACTTGCCATTTTGAGATATGCTCAGCTTTTCTTCATAGCGAACTTTGGTCCGTTCTATCTCAACGTATGCGTCATCGTAACTACAGGTGAATCAGCAATTGGCCTGAAGAACAGTCTTCCGATAGAAAAAGCCCAGAGTGCATTAGAAAATAATCCTGAGGATGAAAGGTGACAAACTCCGTTGCAAAATAAGTGCAAACAGTAACAGACTGAAAATTCAGAATAGCAGCCTAAATTCTGTACTGTTCCATGTAAAGACAAATCCGATGTAAAAAAAAATCCGGTGTGAATATTGACCTTAATGAACATTTGTCACATTCAATTTTATTTCTTCATCCCACGCCACCATTCTTAAATAAATTCCTGGTTGTTGTTATTTGGTATTGAAGCGGTAATACGAGATGCTAGTTTGCGTCTGTTAACTGACCTGATTAAATTCACAGAGGAAATCAAGTGTTTCAAGTTGTCACACTATCAGGTCGGTCTGTAGCCGTCCAGTTCTTTACTGGTCGGTTACTTACACACTTGAGATGTACGAATCGTGGTTGTGGTGCAGGTGGCACGTGATGAGGGTATACAAACGCAATATAACCAATCGTTTGAGTTTAAACAGTTCAACTATACCCACAGATTTTATTAATCAAAACGCTGAGAACAAGCTCGTTCTCCGCTTGTCATTTTCAGGTCGAATACAATCCAATAACTATGATATGAGTTATCAAGTCAGGATTGTGTGGAACCCAATACAATGTGAATCTAGTATCATTTGTGGATTACGGACACAGTTAGTATGGTGCCGCGTCACTTTTGTTTCAGTCTAGTATTTATCTCTATTTCATGGACTCGAATGCGTTGCTAACAGCGTAGGTTGATAAAATTCGTGGTTTATTGATTTGAAGGTCTATAGATGTTTATTTTCAAACCAACATTCTACTGCAACCGATTTCATCTTTGTTTGGACTGATCAGATAGAGTAGCAATCAAACAGAGATCTGACCGGGAAATCTTTGTAGAACAAGCCAAAGTACGCGCACATTAGATCAAAAGTTTCATGAGTAATACTTAGTGAGGAACGATCAAGACAATTGGTCACTCCTAGTAAACCCTTCGTTAATCAGGTGGACGTGGTTGCTCATATTGTGATGGACTGTCAGGCAGGAAGTGCGAGCATTCCAACTCTCGGTGGAATACCTCAACACCAGTGGAGGTACGTTCAAAAACCCACAACGAGCTGATGGAAGACGACGTGTGCAACCGGATGAGTCATCGCTCAACCGGATCGGACCAACGGGCGAGACGTGGCAGTCAAAATAAGGTGGATGACCAAATTGAAAACGTGATCATTCCAACACTCGCAGGAATATCTGGACAAGGCTCTGGAGTACGGTCAAAGCCCACAGTGGAAAAACGGAGGACAACATGACCGACCGGACAAGCCACCGCTCAACGAAATCGGATCAACGGACGAGGAATAACAGACGAAAAACCCCGGATAGAAGGCGCCGATCACACACCTAAACCGGGAGAAGTGCACTCGACGTGCGAGCGGAAACCGGGATTGTTGTCGACTGGAGCTGTGAGTCAAAATCGCAAGCGCGCGTGTGGCATGGTAACTAGCGGGTTGGACAATAAAGATTATGCTTTATTGGACGTTTTTTCGCTACAATATTATCAGTTTGAACCGTTAGAAACCAGGAAGGTCGAAATTTTAGTTGATTTAGACAATACCACATAGTTACAAATAACTTCAATGTCAAGGGTTATCATCTGTTCAACCTACTGAGTTTACTGGTTACGCGGTTGGTCGACTAAATAAGCACTAACCTAGGTGGATCTCCATATAACTGCAAGCTGAGCTATAGACAGCCCTTGTTGTTAATCGGTCTGTTACTCGCTTCATAAACCTTACCTTAAGTTCATCTTAATTAAACGGTTGATTTTAATTGTCTAACATCTTCAAACATGTCTACGAGCTGAAGTGACCCCTGAAAGTGTAGCCATCCCAGTATGTTTGAAGTGAATTTCGGGAATTTAGATTATTTCAATTCGAACACCACTCACATTCGATCACAGTCATTGCATTCAGATAAGTCTTTCAACCGACCCACCTCATAGCTACGGATACAAGGACTGTGATCGAATGCGGGTGGTGTTCAATCTGAAATAGCCTAACATGCGCCTGTTCGTTCGAGGTCTTTATTTACCTTCAGAAATCATTTCTGGTCATTATGTGACGCAATGGACATGGTTACTCCAGGCAACATTTTCAGCTTTTTATCATAAACTGATCACAAACAAGTGGCTGTATTACGGCCTTTGTGTATTGCGGGTGTTCCTCATTTAGAGGATGTTGAACGCATGTTGACGCAATTAAACATTGTTAGCACCTTTTTCAGCTGATCAAGATAATCGGCAAATGTGATATTTAATAAAGAAGACCTACTGACTGCCTGAAATTGATATAATAACAAAACACTCCGAGGAGGTAACAATGGCCAGAAATATCCCAAGTATAATTGTTGAAGCAGATGTCTGTTAAGAAATAAGCGAGACGGAAGTTAGTGAAAAGTGACACGGGATAAAACTGTTGTAGTTTTGTAGTCACTCTCACAGCTGATAGCCGTTTTTGATTCTGGTAAACCATTCCCGTTGATGTGGTCGGTGGAAACCGACCGTTCTTTCTGTATGTTTGATCGCACGCAGTCGATTGGCTAAAACAGTGCACGAATGCACCTTGGTTCCTAATGTTCACGCCCACACAAAGGCCTTCGGTTCGTACCTAGATTTAATGGAGTGCTTCTGCACCTTTGGTATGCCAACGTTGTGTTGGCCGGTTTACTTTCGGACACACAAACTGACAGTCGGAAAGCGTCTGCATACCTACACCATTCACATCGTATCGCTGTAACTCCGGTTGAACTGCAAAAGGCATGATGAAAATGACTGATAATCACGCATGTGAACGAAGCGAAAGCAAACAGGGTAGCAGGGGGAACATTTTGAATTTTGGTGTGCAAACTTAATTCATTCCCCATCCTCCATTGGGTTTTCTAGGAAAGATCGTGTCCCGCTTAGTTTCAAAGGTTGGTGCTAGTCACTTAAACGCTTGTCGATTTGGTTACCGTTTACTTATTCATCCTCACACACTCGTAGTGATGTCGAATACCTGTGGTGTGGTTGTGAGTTCGAGCCTAAGTCGTCTTGATTCGTCCTGTGTATGCTTAGGAAGTTTCGAGGTACCTAGCGTACGTGTGACCCAGTAAGACGCTTGACAGCGAACGCAATCAGGCGAAAAATCTGAGATACCGTTCAATTTGTACTGATGGAAAACCAATCACCCTTTGCAAATGTTTTGCTCAGCGCGACAAGAAGACTGCCGATATCAACACGACAAACAACGAAATGGCAGCCACAATTTACAACACTTTGAGAGAATCTCTGAACGCAGTGGGGAAAACTGGGCTAGAAAAGACGATATCTTAGATGACATAGTTGCGGCCAGAAATTGGTGTGAATTTCATCTAAAGCTGTTGTGGTAATTTCTGTAACCTCAAAGTTAGGCTGTACAATCGTAGAAAAAGCTACAACGCTATACAAACAAACGCAAATGCACTAATGTCATGTATATTTCAAAATTGTCAGGCGTGATCTGAAGTTCACTTCACCTCTACACACAATCAACAGTCATTCGCGTATTCTAACGACTGGTTGACGTACCCCACCACTACACATTTTCAGAGCCAGTGAAAGAGAATTAAACTGTGATAGTTTGTCTCTGCAGTGCCGTCATGTTGAATGTACATTGGTCGTTCTGACTCACGCAGGAGAATGGAATACGAACCCTTTGTTCTGAATTCACATACTTATGGTCGTCGCCACCGTTGAGTAAAAGGAATGGCAACGCAGTCTAACAACTCGAAACACTGTCCAGGTTGGAAGATTTAATGACTCAGTGATCAAAATCACCGGTCAGGCTAGAGATTTTCTGTCTAACCATCCTCGAGGTGATGCAACCCGCACACCGTGAACCGGTGAGCAATGAAGAGTATAGAAGTGAACGCGAACAGTGGAGAAAATCACGGAAAGTTAAGCAGCCTAAACAGGGTCTCTGATCGTCTGTGCATACAGAAGGTGCCAATCTGGAAGGATTTCAAACTGACCAATTGATTTTGTTCGCATTGGAGTGCGCAAAATGGTTTTTGAGTTTCAAATTGAACACCACCCACACTTGATCGCAGTCTTCGCATTCAGGCAATCCTTTCGGCTAGCCCACTTCAAAAGGAAGCACTCATTAGCTCTCACTAGACCTCATCAGCAGTGCATATCCCCGTTCTGGCCGGAATTAACACTCCGGTCCTCAGGTTTATGAGACCAGCGTGTCAACCACAGCGCCAATGACCTCACATTATGTATGACCGAATAATCACATGTAAACACCCAGCCACAACCTTATGTGAATGGTGTTCAACTAACCCTATCATTTGGAAGGGAGAATAAATGGAATCGCTCTATCCAGTCCAAGTGTGTGTGGTGTCCAATCTGAAACAATCTAAATTCCAGGTTTTTAAACGAAGCCTGCCCATAATGCGCCATTCATAGCAGTTCATTCAATCAACAGAAATTGACAAATGTTGCGTAATGTTAACGGTTCATTTCCTGGGATCGGTGGAATACAAGGAACAGTTGAGTATATAGAACGGGGTCGTGATGACTAGAGTAGCTGATTAAGAGTGAGGTATGCTACTATTGTGAGCCAAGAACACGGACGACACAAGTGTTGTTTATTCAACGAAGCAACACATAGGCTAAGCGTTAAAACAGGACCACGAACAAAACCACTCATTAGCATACAATATTCGGCCCGGACTGTCTCGGTTGTCACAGACGTCAATGCTCAGTTTTTTTACGTAGCAAGGACCATTTTGAGTGATACTGCACTCCGATGTTTCTTCCTGCATTTTTCGATGTCAAAATGTATGCTCTGATCCTACCACTGAATAGCAGCCGTGTGAGTAGTATAGTACGATCGCCCATCCTCACTACACTACTACTTTAATGCAATGATGGTTCCATTCACAAATGTTGACTGTGGAAGCAGCTTTGGTTTGTGTAAACGTTGGGCCATGCTATCTGGTTTGCATAGCCCTTAGAAATGTTCACTAAAGAACGAGTATTTTGCTACATGGATCCATTTCTCATACTTTCATCAGCTGTTTAACGTTTCACGTGGATGTTAAAAAATTCGTTTTAAACTACAAAACCTTGCCAACCAAACAAACGTGCAATTCCTGTATGTGTATGTGTTAGAGAAATTACAGGTACTGCGGCAAGTGGACATGAACAAGATGGAAGCCCTGCTAATGCTGAATCAGCTTCGTTGGCTAGGTCACGTCAGTCGGATGGGCGATGACTGTATTCCAAAACAGCTGCTGTATGGACAACTGAGATCAGGTAAGCGAAATCCTAGTGGTCAAAAGCGGAGATTCCAGGATGCTGTGCAGAGACGTTTTTCACGGTGTAAAATTGATTTCAGATGTTTTGAAGACTTAGGGTTGATCCGAACAGCATGGAGTAATGTGATTGGGACGAAAGTTCGCGAATTCAACGGGCAGTTATTGCGCGGTCGAGAACGAAGACCCGCGGTACGCAAGGGAACCATCGGTGCCATAGATCGTGATGACATGACTGTATGGCATTGCCATATATGCGGCCGCAAATGCGTTGGCCGTTTGGGATTAGTAGGTCACCAGCATACTCATAGTGCACCGTCGGTGAAGAGACGACGAGTACGTTAGGCTCATGTAGGTCATATCAGTATATCCATTATATTTTCGTTGATGATTGCATCGACCAAGACCATGGTTGTTTGGCAACTAATTCATTCCTCTCTTCAGAAACGTGAGTTTCTGCGATCCTCTACACATTCTTCCCTTCAGAGTTGTTGATGTATTGACTGATGAATAGTTTGCCTGTTCTTTTCCTAGTCCACTTTTACTTTTGTTCTTCAACTTTATCCCCTCTAGAATGCATGAACATGAACTCGTATACTGAAATGTTTATTGTATTATATTTTACATATCTTCCTTCTCACTTTAGATTTTGTCATTGCAGTCTCTCTCTCTGTTTATTTTCCGAGAGATGACGGTTTCCGTTTCGTGCTAGCCATTCAAGTGGCTAACCAACATTGGCGGGCCGGACACAAAGGTCTCACTCACACACCTAGTGGTCTTATTCCTTCGGGTTTACACCGGATACGTGGTGTGTGAATGGAACCGCAAGTGGTGCAATGCAAGCCACTTGGGGTGGTGGTTTGCCGCCAGTCAATGTGTATGTGAAAACCACGGGAGTTTCAGCATCATTGTTGGTCACTTTTGTACACACAATTATAACTGGCTTTCGACAATTAGTTAAAAACTTCTGCATAAATCATGGAAGCAACTTCTTTCAGCGAACATAAGTGTTTTGGTCAAATGGTCACCTTAGACCGGTACAAGTACATATCAAATTAATTACCATTAACGGAAGTTATTGATCAGGGAGAAAAAGACAAGGTGGCTGGATAAAACACAAACCCGACTTCATTGTGGCTGTGCTCGAAAACTGGGCAGACCCACGAAAATCAGTGTTAACCGAGGTGGCTTGGGAAGCAAACATCATCCTGTCGCGTAAGTTAAGAGTTGGTAATCCCAGGGTCCGAACGAACGGTTATTGAACACGAATCCAGGTGGTGTAATCGATTTGTGATAACCTCGGTTACAGACAGGACACACCAGTTGATCCTTTATGACGCAGTGGTCGGAGCACGATAGACGATGCAAAACGTCTTCTCCGTGTCGTTTTGTTGGTCACAGTTAACCAGTTGCCTCAGGAGAAATGAGACATTGTTCTTTGTTGTTCCGGAGGGAAGCCACAACGCGGTGTGTTCAGGAAGTTTTTTCGATAAACGCCTGTCAGTGCGATCAATATACGAGAAACCAAAAGTACAGTCACATTAAAAAGGACACAACAGTGTTGGGTATATTATACTTAAGATAAAATGGTACCATCCGTTTTCAGTGGAACGTTATAGTAGTACTTGCAGTGTAGTGGGTACTGCCAATCACGTCAGCTAGTTGGAGAGTCATCAACCCTGCTGCTGACAACAATCATATAAATGTTCTTTAGATCAACCACATTTATGAGGGTTCGCATTGGTCTATCCGGCATGTTTTTGGTAATAAATTTCACCGGACAGGCATTATTGGAGAGGATATCTTGTGACACACTTAGCTCCACTTCTGTACAAATTCTGTTTGCCCCGCTAGTCAAGTAACGTGGAAAACCACGCCTGGGCCTAATTGGCACATAGCTGTGGAAGTGTAGGTACTGCCTGCTTCAGATTTTCTTCTTGTCCACATTTCGCTGAATAGTGACGAGTAATTTGTTAAACTGATAAAACTATTGTCTAATATATGAAATTTCATAAAGAGAAAACCGGGTTAGCTAAGACAGTGATAATTGGAAAGGGGTTTCACAAGAGTCCACAATAGTCGAAACAGGTTAACATTATTAGAGCACATACGATGTCATCTTGCTCAATCGATTAGACAGAGGTACCGGAATCATAATTCTTAACAACTCTGACTGTACTAACAAGATACTATCTATATTTTCAGATGCTAACAAATTCTGGAAGACAACTAATGAGAATATTAAAATCGAGGTAGTTGAAAATCAAATTACTAATCCTCTAGGAGGACAAACGCAGCAAGGCCGTATCACATAAACTTGGTTTGAGCAGATGAAACCAGCTGGATCTGTCATCCCACGTCAGCACGTCCTGCACAAGATTCAGAAATTTAGCTATTCATTTAGACCGCTACTTGTTATGTGCAATTCATCATATCACGCATTTGCCAAGTGATATAGTGAGCAAGTGGGTGTACGTTAGATCCCCGTCCACTAACAATGTAAAACGCCTCTCCTGAAGAGCAATCGAAACGTAGTCCCAACAGGCATCGAACTAAAGAACGCAGCAGGGTTTGGAAACATACTGTATATTTCCAGCAATGTTTGGAAATGCAATGAGTAGTGAGTTCCGACTTAGTCTGAGACCAATGGCATCAACCAAGAGGAAAAAGAAAAGAAGCACGAGATGGACTACAGCCCACTCGGTGATGCTCAGAAGTGCGCCGAACGAAAAGTGCGTGGAACCTCCGATTGCGTTAAACGACGCTCGATAAGGTTTGGGTTAAACGATCTTGACGAATGAAATAGCAGATGAGTTGCTAGGAAAACAGCAAGCGTTTGCTGCGTGTAATTAGTTGCATGACTGAGGGAAGTGGCAATGAGTTCATATCAGGCCTCCTATAGCAGACGTATACAGAATCATGTGAACAGAACTGACAAGCGGGAAAACTTGGTTGTAGCCGGGATCCTTAGAGAAGCCAC
>LUCH01003359.1:0-18409 GCA_013368495.1 Paragonimus heterotremus | reverse complement strand
ATTTTCGCGAAAATGATCAGAAAACTATTTATCGCCAATCCAAACTTTTTGGGACTTATTCGATGTATTCCAATTTTTCTATCAACGACGCTTATTTAAAATTGATTTACTGTAAGTCCTTTGCCCGAAATTCCGATTTTCAAATTTCAGAATATTTTTAAAAATCGAGGATACGCGCCGAAGAGGCCGTTGTAGCATACAAGACGGCTGTTTGCACGCTGATTGTCCGTTACACTTACGGACCAAATGCGGTACAATGTGGAGACACCGAGGGACAGCGTTCTTCCGAAGAAGGGGCTCCAACAAGACCTAGAAAACGAAACCGCAAGAAAACAAACATGAGCCAAAGGCCCAGTAAGCCATGCACACGACTTACACAAACGGTAACTAAAACGGCGCCGACAACACAGCAGCACGCTCCGTTACCCGGTTCAAATTCAACCTGTGCGCGCTTGCTGGTTTCGACCGCACGTTACAATATCACAAACTAACATGGACAAATCAGTACAATAACTTCGACAGTTCTCTGATGCATTAGAGAGGATGACGCAACAAGAACCCAGAACGATGCAAAACCTGTTGAAGGAATGTGGTTATTCGAAGCGGTTTATCACTGCGAATATAGGGGCAAAAAAAACCGTATTAGGTAAGGCCTACTGAGGCAAATCAATTTAACCGTTGTATCTGCCGGTCGTTAAGACGTACATTTCCAGCGGTAAGCTTGCGAAACTGGTTTACTACAATGTCGACTGGCGACCGACGAATCGATCACACTCAGATTACTCAAACCTAACCTGTGTTCTCACGAGAATGTTATTCAGCCCTTGCAATTTCCGTGATCACAAACCAGTCCAAACCACCATAACCACACAGAAATATCTGACGCTGACCATGTGATGTAGCATCCATTCATATGGAGTCTAACGGTTTCTCTTAATGTCACTTGCTAGCAGTCCCTTCTTATACTTGGCGGTTTGTCTGATGACATGTTTTGATGAAACCTCCGCAAATACATTGTCAGAAGTATATAAAACAATCGTTCATCAAATACCGGTTTCTCGTCTGCCCGGAAGTTACTGCTTATTCTCTTATTACTGCTTCGAGGTGCTAAGTTTTTCGACGCAAAATAATCTCATTTATAGGGGAGGTCGAGAAGTCTTCTTCCTTGACATTGGTGTTATCGAATCTTTAGGCTTCATTTCTTTCGAATGCCATTTAATGACGGTATAGTGGTAACTAATTGGTTGCAATGCCTTGATGAGAAATCCTTCTTTGTCATCAGTTGCCTCCGGAGTGAAGATGGCACGAGTTCGACAGAACAGTCTTTTTATAAATACTCGTTTATGAACAATTGGTTTGAAGATCATGAGGTCTAAATACTGTCCAGTCCATGTAGGTTTGCAATAAACTGTGCACCGAGTATCTGCTTTAGCGGTGTATGCGTGTGACACATTTAAAAGGACAAACGAGTGTCCTGTTCTAATTGACTCATGCTTGACAAATCACGATGAAGATTATTCAGTGTATTCAAAATCATTTGTATCTACTTTTTATTGTCAGCTATGATTAGGTCATCAACAACATATCGTTTTTAAAGTTGATATCTTACGATGACAGCTAATTCCTTTCGTTTGATCTTCGGACAAGAAACCATCGGCTGATTTTGGTCAAAGCGGACTTCCCAAGGTTATATCCACACTTTTTCTGAAGCTCTTGTCTTGAAAGTGAACGGTTACACGTTCTATTCACAAGATCAGGGGCTTCGAAAACTCAGTCGGTATGGAGATATTAACTCTGTGAATAAGAATAGCACGCCAACGATCTCCTGAAAAGGAGTATCTTTGAGTAGGTATTCAACATGTAAGGAGACCATTTTGGGACCAGAGCTATTAGATTATTCACAGTCACACAGTGTATTTATCATTGGTTTTTTGTTACGGGGTCTTATATTTGAAGCAGTCACTGAGTAAGCTTATAACTGAATTAATACAGTGTATTGCGATGTTCATTTCACATGCTACGCGACTGACGGATCCATCTCATAAAAGCACTTATTTTGAATCATTGTGGATGGGCATTACGAAGTGTTTCACATCTATGAATGATGACTAGTTAGGTGTTTGATCGAGCAAAAGTGTGGTGAACAATCTGACTGAGTCAATCAAAATAAGTAGCCAACCTGGCAACAGAAAGAGAAAATTGGGTGTATTGGTTGTTAAACACAGCGGCGTTGTGATAAAAGAATGTAGCATCGACTCCGTCAACACCCTCATTGTGTTGGCAATTAGTCACTCAAACGACTACGGCCCTCACTGAGTACCTTAAAGGCTAATTCATGATAACACTTAAGACTGGATGATATCTGATCACAATTTCGTCAACATGCCTTGAAATGAATAGGTTGAATTTATTCTAGTAGGCAGCAAACATAGAGTGAGCGATAAATTAAAGTTCAGCAAATCCTGTCTTCTTTCAAGCTTTTTGACCCCCATAGTTAGCGATTCATTCCATCATCCAACGGAACGGTAGCCTGTCGTTATTGGTTTATTCCCATTCGAAGTTCGGACGTCTGCACTTGAACCGTGCTGTTAGAGCCACGATGTATGTGTGACTACACTCATTTACATTCAAGTTAACTGTCTTTTTCTAAAATAACACTCTTGGCATACTGAATTACCTCACCTGAAGTTCTAAATGTTTCCTACATAAGGCATTTCATAGTTTCGAGTTAAGAGCTGAAGTCAGTCATGTTGTTTTAAATTGAATATTATTCTCAAGTGATCAGTTTAATGGGGAAAACTTTCGCGTGGAAGTTGAGTTAACCTACAATAGTCATGACGATAAAATGAGCTTGATAATCTTTACATCAATATTGGGCTCGATAGAACTAACATATTTAGTTTTTCCTAACGAATCTAGCCCATAAATAGGTGTTTTACTTTGAGTCAGCACAAGCGATGCCCAACAAGCGGATTAAGAACACTGTACAAATAGCCGTTATAAACCGAAGGTCTTTAAGAATACCAGACAGTAGTGGCAGTTATGTATCGCGAAGGTATGCATGCAAATATGTTAAACATTCCTACAGCGTTATATCCCATTACTCACCAACCATGGCCATCAGTGTGTAGAAATAGTTAGGCGAATATTCACCATATGCAGGACAAACTGAGACATTTGAGCCATTCACGTAAGCGCAAGTACCCTAGGCAGATTTGTGTCAGATCGTTAGTATTTCACTTTACAGGACCACAACGATACCAAGTCACCAGTTTACCACTCACTATGGGTGTTCACTAGCGCTTGTGCTCTAAGTGACGTGAGCCAACTGATTCCCGTTTGAATTCATTAACTCGTTCTAACTAATGCAGATTTCTGATGAGTAGTCGGGGATCTGGTGAATTTCAAGTTGAACGTCACCCACAACTGATCGCAACTGTCGCATCCCCATAGACTTTCCAGTGGGTTCCTTTCGAAACGAAGCACTGGACTCGAGTTTCGCTCTCATCAGAGCTCGTCAGTAGTGCATATCATCGCCACTGCCGGGACTTGAACCACGGACACGTTGTTCATGAGGCAACCATGTTTACCACTGCGCCAATGACCTCACATTAGGCATGGCTGAATGATCATATGTGAACGTTCAACCACTTTCGCTTGTTGATGTAGCATGGATTTGGCATAATAATCGCGGTGTACCTTGATGTTTGGGTGACCATGACCTACATTCTGTTCTAGTTCGACTGCAGACGAACGGTCTTAAAATTACAACCAACTGTCAAGCGTGTAACACACGTTTCTAATAGAATGGATTGAGGTTGCAACTGATCCAGGTTCATTCATTTCAACCTTATTGTAAATCGCATCAGTGTTCTACGGAACTTTGCAACTGACGTTTCATTAGCCATGCCACTAGGTCACGACGGTCGATATAGTGCAATACAAGTCCACCCCAAAAAGAATCGCTTATCACATGAAAAAGAAATGTCTGTATTAGTCTATATTCATATACGAATGACAATAAAACGTACCGCCATAAAAGAGACAAGTGGTCAGTTTAACTACATTTATGGTTATCTGTCCGCCATGCATAAGGACAGTTCCTCAGGCTGATGTCCAATTAGTGTCCTGAGGCTTACCTATTCTATAGGAGAAAAATAGTTTCGGCACCTCTGCCTCACGTGCAAGGTAAACTGTAATTCCACTGTAGACAGAAAGTGTGCAAGTTAAGGTCCTGTCGATTATATGAACAGTACAGACAGGTATAAATCGACTGTCTTGTAATAGCTGCATTAAAATACAAGGTTGCGTAGCATGTGATCTACACTCATGGTTGCTAGTAGCGTCCTGCCGCAATGGGTTCTGCGCGGGTACATGACGATGGAACGACAGTCACACCTGCAACTATCGTGGGGGTTATAAATTGCTGCGACCAGACACAGACATAAACATATATACATAGATACGAACACTCATACACATAAACACCTATTTAGTCTTCATTCCAGTTACTGGCGTTCAGTCTACAATTTTGTCTGTTGTTCAGTGATCGACGATTTACCAAAATGGCGCGGATTCAGGGGTTGACAACAAGGAGGTCTGCTCAACGGCGCTCATTCATTTATTGCCACGACAACACGGACGAACTCCACAGCAGCAGAAAATGGTGATTACAAAAGTATAAACAGATGAAGCTTTCTGAGGTTATCACAGCAAAGCAAATACTAGTGTCAAACTGGAACTAGAGTTAAATTAGACACTGGTGTTCGGAATTGTTAGTTGTAACTATGACGCTAGTTACCGAGTTCCTATTTTGTCCTGATACAAATACTGTGAAGGTAGAATTCCCTCTTGACAATGAGAATCTTGAGGAGTGAGCTAAATTTCGTTTGTTGATATAACAGTTGAAGGTCGTCTAACAATCTCCGTATGGCGATTATGATTTGCCCCGATGTCCTCGTGAGTCCACATAAGAGGAACATGAGTTTGTTCACAGTAGGCGTGAACGGACATCGGTCTCTAACTTATAACATAAGTGCTTCCAAATAGCCGATATCCAGAAAAACATAACTTGTCCAATATGGACACAGTCAATGGTAAATGTGAACGATTGGAATTCACTCAAGTCGCAGACCATCAGATCCATCGATTCGTTGTCATGACAGGATAATCATCCCGGGCTATTCCGATATTAGTATGCGCTTACCTACAGGAATGAATTCATTACCCGTGGCATCAGCGTGAAACCTTATCAGTGAATATCTACGGAAGGAAAGATTGAACTGCGGCTCACAAATGTTCCAGACTACTTCATTCACAGCAACTTTCTCATCCGTGAACAAAAGTAATTGGGGTTTATGCCCAAACAAGACATGAAAATCATTTCATGCCCAAGTCCTAAAAACCTATGTCAGCAAACAGAAATCACGGTGAGTGGTATTTTTGTCGTCCTACTGTTTTCGATCTCATAGATATTAAAAGACGAATAACCAGGACGTGACACAAAAACCAGCCACTAATTACATAACTTATTGTTGGCTTAAGAGTAACCAAGTTCAATATCGTTTCCCGTTACAATCAGATGTTGCACTCGTTTACAGTACAAGCTAACTCTAACGTCTGAGGAGGCATATTATCCCCCTAGTCAATAATTGTCTGTCAATTTAGAAACAGACGGGGTCTTAGATATCGTTGTTGTTTAAAATTCTATATAATGTTTTCTTGAGCAGCCCACCGACACAGCTGAAAATCTTGCTGCGCTTCTGATCAGTTAACCTTCCTTCCTGATGAACTGGGACATGATTTTACGTTCTGTCACTTTCATACAAATGACACTTGTTAAACTATCGTTTAAAATAGATTGAGTCTACTCGGTCCTGACTGCATTAGACGGTCACATCTATGGGTTTGTTCTGATTGAATTTGAATAGGATCTCAGTGTGTATTGTTTTCTTTCAAAATCATTGTCTTATGCCGTTCAAACCGTTGTACAGACATTGAAATATGACTATACTGGGTGTAGTGAGTCTACTCGTAGTTTGCATACCAAGCTAAATCGTGTGTATAGGAAGAAATCAACGTTTGCCCTAACTACCCGGTTACTTATTGTGCGAAGTTTTCAATCTATGCTGAATTATGCACAACAGTTGCATAGATTTATCGGATACACTCAAAGAACCGCACCGATTGTCTTGGTATGATGAGGACGAGCGATCGCCCCATACTATTCACACCATCACTATTCAGTAGTAGGGCGACAAAGCAGCCGCAGGAAAAACATGGGAATAAACATCTTACCAACATGACAGTGCAGTATGCCATAAGATAATATTGACTACGCAAAGAACTTAGGCATTAGTGTGTGTGTGATGGTCGGGATCTTCTGGGACGATTGTCATATGCAAATTAGTGTTTTTGTTTCTTGTCTTGTTTGAACACCTAACCCGTGTTAGTTTTCTAAATAAACGACCTTTGCGTCAATCGTATTCTTGGCTCACAACACTGGTTAATTAAATACTGGTTGGTTGGTTGATGCCATTAAATGTGAGTATAGATAATTCTACAGTACAAAAAATGATCACTGGTGCGTATAAGCTTCTTGTTCTGGTGAATCGTGCAACGGTCCAAAGTACATTTAGGAGACAGTTATTGAATATTTTCAGTATGATTACTCCCGAATAACCAGAAAGTAGGTCATCACTCTCAGCCACCTAAATTAGCCCAGTACTGACAACTATATCGGAAATCTCTTTCCAAAATGACCGCAATTTTTTCCTGTTTGAAAACTTACTATTCAAAACTGAACCCGCATTCTTGTCGGATGCTAGCAGACCCATGGATTACTGGTAAGTTGTGGGGCATTTGGTTGATACAAGTCGAACATCACTCAGAGTTGATCGCGGCTGTCGAACTCCCGCAGACTCTCCAATAAGTCTCTTTCAAAAAGAATCACTAGATTAGAGTTTCCATTTTGTGAGAACTTGTCAGTAGTGCATACGCTGAGTGCCAGTAATCGAAATATTGCACAACGAGTCAATGAGTTCCGTGATTTCAAGTTGGAGAGAAGTCCTGGTCTAGGGGTCATCGATTGGAGGTAATAGGACAATTACTATGTCTCCTCTCGAGTCGATCGGGTAATCTCAGCATTACTCACAGACGAACGTGATTGAGCGTATACATGTGATAATTCAGTCGTGCCTAATGTGAGGTCAATGACATAGTGGTTAACACGGTTGCTTCGTGAAACCCTGATTAGAGTCCTAGTCCCGGCCGTGGCTAGGACGTGCACTACTGACGATCTCTAACAAGCGTGAAACTGAAGTATAGTGCTTCTTCTCGAAAGGAGCTGACCGGAAAGTCTGTGGGAATGCGACAGCTGCGATCAGTTGTAAGTGATGTTTCATTTAGATCTATAGATTTTCATCCCTATCGACTTCAGTGCCACAATGAACAAGCAGTACTCATTGTCTATGTATACTCACCGGGACTATAACTAAGTAATTTATGGTATGCCAATTTACCTACCGCCATCGGAGTGCTAGGTCAAATTTTGGCTTGCCTAAGACTATAATTACAAACAATGAGTGAAGCCCAACTTGTTTTGGCAGAATATTCACAAACTTGTACTTTACTAGGCGTCTGATAAGTTTGAAGACCGACATACCGTTCACAGTCACATGAACTAAAAATACTTCTTGGTTGTACACTCAGGTGGGTCCTGCAAGAAGTACGATAAAAAAAACTACCGTAATTATCAGTTTCCACTTAATGCCTACGTATCAGTTGACGCTTTCTTGAGGACTGCAGTGGCCGTCATGCCACCATCATACCAACCCACACAGCACCGCACGAAAGTTGATCTAGTATAGTGAGGAAGATCGATCATGCTATACTCCTCAAACCACTGACATTCAGTGGTGAGTTCAGAGCATAGGTTTTGAAATCGAAGTAGGGGAGGAAAAATACAAGAAGAAACGTCGGAGTGCGGCACCGCGTGAAACGATTCTTGGTACGTAAGGGAACATAAAGTAACTGAGCATTAACGTCTGTGGCAGCCGTGATGGTCTGGGCCAAGTATCGTGGGTAGATCAGTGTTTTTGCTCGTTGTCATGTTGAAACGCATAACCCACGTGTTGCTTCCCTGAATAAATAATCCTTCTACCATCCGTGTTCTTGGATCACACCACCAGTACTTCAGTGATCCAGAACATGCACTAGCCACGTGTGATCTCAAAAAGAAGGTATCTCAACTTCATAAAAGGGGAAATTGAAAATAAGATGTACTTAGTGAGACCTTGTAATGTCTCAAGTATTCAAACTTTGAATTGCAGTTGATCCCGCCAGTAGAAGCAACAAACAAATTGTGACGTACCATTTAAACTACCGACAGATATACCAACAAATCTGTTCATTTTATCTAACTTAGCGACTCGACTTATTGACGCTGAAATGTCTTTCATTTGAGTTGTTCTCACAAAAGTAAAATAATGAAGATGTAGACGATCACTTGTCTAACGATTACCAGCCACTTCATACAAATGAACCCGCTGATAGCTACAACGGAAGGTGTTGGAACAAGCTATAACTGTGAACTCACGACCACCTACATACGTTTACGCGTATTTTAGATTTGGTCACCTAACTACAGATGACAACCTAAAACATTCCTAGTTTTTTAGCTACCTGGAGTTGGAGACTCAGCACAAGTATCTTTCTTCTAAGTGTTTATTTCAAACTGATGAAGGATATTGTCGTTTTAATATGTTAAAAATGTTGGAAGAAACTACCACAATTATAAGTGATTGTTTAGGTGCCAGCACTGTTCATAACATTAACGTCATAAAAGAATAGTTGAAAAAAACATGTCACAGCTCATAAGCTTTCTGCGAAACTGTAATTGATTGTCAACAAAAAGATGCTTAAGTTAAAATTTATCCAACAATCATAGCTGTTCTAAAATTAATTCAGTTTTTGGAACACAAACTAAAGTATTCAATCAAAACCTGGTCGGTTTGTATAAATGTATCAGTTCCACATTGGTTTGGTAAGCACGAACGACGTTGTCAATAGAACTGTGATCTACACCAAAGGTTCCCAGACGTTTATTTTTGAATGAAACCAGAAGAAACTTTTGTGTTAGGATGAGGACGCTGGTAATCGACCAAATTACCAACTAGTCCGAATTTGTTCTGAAATTGCGGCTGTTTTGTTTAAACAATAACTTGGTGGACAAAATTCCCTGATTTCACGGTAAGACAACAGCATAGACCGTACAGAGAACCACGTTTATTCCTGGGATTAGTCTTGATTCCTAGCAGTGCAAAATATCCCATCCCATCAAGATACATTGCAGAATCTGACAACAGAACATGTTCACTCTGGTTGCTAAGATATGATATATCCATTAAATTGTAGTGTAGTACATTCCGTTTTTATGAGTTTTGATTACATGCAGAACGCTTTGAATATAATGTTCACATGATCCAGTATGTTGAAGTTAAGTTCATTATGGTAGCTAATTATATCCCTTGTGTCTAGTGGCTTCGCTAGCCACTTGTGAGTCCCGGAACAATATGACAAACATACCTTTCCATTAAGAACTATTTCAATTTAAGTTCCTGTTTCGTAAATTCTCCTCCAGAAAGCCGATGTGCGTCTGAATGAAAAAACAAATATGTAAATAATAGACATCGCGAAACTCATCTGCATAATTTTTATTCACGTCAATCTATGCACCAAACATGTATCTCCAATAAAGAATGGCTTTATGACCTCCATACTAACCATAATAGAACGCGGTAGGATGATGATGCGAGTCCTACATTTCTTACTGCCAGCAGGAGCTTCACTTTTGGCGTGAAATGTCTTGTACATGAAGGAGTTATCAAAGGAAACCAGAATTATATACACTGAACATATCTGTGTTGCAGAAGGGATCCGACAATCATGGCATGCGTTCTGTCTGCCATTAAGATACCACTTCATGATCGGTATCAATTACCTCCCCATAACTATGGAAAATTTGATGTGATATCGCGTTTCCCACGACTTCCGATTACACCGTCAAACAACATTAGGTTGTTTATAAAGAACGACATACCGTCGGTTTGGTTGATTCATTGAAGAATCTCACAGTCAACGTCAAACTCACATGCATTTTTTCCGTCACTGGTATGTAAAACATTCTGTCATACATTCTACGACCAAGTCAGACCACAAATATGGAACCGGATGATAAGCCGCTTCGGCAACTCTCTTTTTCTTCTCCAGTTTGAATTGCTGTAATATATAATGCTTATATGTCAGATATGAGGAATGTCTTTTCAACATTCCCGGTAGCAGCTTAATCAGTGACAAGCCAAGTGGGAATTGTAGATGTCTCCCACTGGGCATGCGAGCGTTTACACACAAACACACAAAAGTGTGATCTAACGAAAGCAACAGTCGTTCTGAGTAGAACAAACATTTAAATGCTATTAGTTCTTAGCATTCGTATTATCTCCAGATCCGATTTCACTATATCCGGATTTTGTTCACCCGCCTTAACTAGAAATTTCGATTTGTGCAAGACACGTAAGTCTTAACAACCTGGTTTACGCTGTAGCCGAGTTTGTCACAAACAGAATTCATTCGTGCACAGCAGTTTGTTGACCTAGATGGACGTAATTCATTTTATATAGTCTGGTAACTGTATGTTAAGTTCATATAGAAACGACAGGGGTTCCGTAGTCTAAATTGAATCGATGCTTACGAAATGAATGTTGCTGATCTACGTGATCAAGTAGGTGTCCGGACTGACCCATTTCCTTCAGGTTACTAACTGAAAAGCTAGCCTGGTTTGTTGAAGTGTACCGTGCGAACATTCATGCGTTTACAAAAATCGCGCAACCGTAGTTTAAGCCAATCATTTCAGCGTAATCCTCATGGTGTTTTCTTTACAACCATGAAAACTGTAGAATGCTTAATTGTACGTAGACTCAGTTTGGTCCGTCCATGAATCTTAATTTCTACAGTGAAATGTGAATGCAACAAGAACTGCCACAAATTTATTTTCGTTCCAGTTCTGAAAGCAACTCCAGCCACAAATAAGCGTAATACTTTGACTTCTGTTTGGCGGTCTGTAACAACCACAGGATCA
The DNA here is from genome assembly GCA_013368495.1 of Paragonimus heterotremus. NCBI lineage: Eukaryota > Metazoa > Platyhelminthes > Trematoda > Plagiorchiida > Troglotrematidae > Paragonimus > Paragonimus heterotremus. Next base: position 7,272 of record LUCH01003359.1, on the reverse strand, counting down.
TTCCCTTCATCCAAGGATTTAAATCGTTCAACTTACAATAAGATCAGTGCGTACCTGCCTACCTGAGGTTTACAGCCTAGCCCAGATCATACAAAGAGTCAAAGAAGCACGATTTGATAAGTCTGAATTCATACACACTGTTTGAACCGAAATTAACATTGCATCCATATGTACCCGAACATGTCAGAGAACTACTAACAGATGCTTTCAGTCATGCATACAAGCTAACGAATACCTATACCGGCTGTAGATTATATGGCAGTCCCAACGAGTAGTGACAGCAAAAACTGCAAACGATTCTCAATGCATGCTGATCCGATTAGTGTACTCATGTGACCTTCTCGTTTCAAGCAAGCTGTTCATCTAAGAGTTTGTTACAAATCTGTCAAGAACGTATGCATTTCAGAAATAAGCTAGTTATCGATAATAATTTGGTCTGTGGTACACTCAGATTATCTATAATAAACCATTGAAGAGTTCACCAAACAGCTGACGTGGAGCGTCTCAATAAAATGCCATGATTGTATTTCTAACTTGGTCTGCTTTGGATTTTGTCTATCTGGTGGTTTCCAGTATTGTACGATACGGTAATTTGATCAGCGCACGGTTTACAAAGCGGTCTTCTTGAAGTCAGTGATCACCAAAATATTCAGACGTCCACTACACCTACTTCTATGATTAATACACAAACTAAGGTCATGCGAAAATGACTGCATAACAAACGTAAATATACATCTCATATGTTGTGTGATCTCGAAAGTAGACTTTTTACTGAAAGACGGAGTTGCTAAACGTTGGTGAGTCTGCATCAAATAGACGTCATTTAATGCGGTTGAGGAACCTAACTGGTGTTTACTGTGTATTCCCATTTGTCATTGATTGAGAAAAAAGAATGCTACTAATGAGTAGTTTGGTAGATTTGCTAATTTAGAAGAGACCCAATTGTGAAAAATCTGAACTTCGGCTGGATTCGAATCAGCGACAGAAACAACATGCTTAAAACCGGCAAATGCTCTACCAGCTGAGCTAGGAACCTTTGTTGTTCTGTCGCTGGTTCGAAGCCAGCCGAAGTCCAGATTTTTCGCAATTGGGTCTCTTCTAGAAATGAATATACTGGTAGTTATATAACTAAATATTTGAAGACGCAAGAATATTGTGTCCTATAATAGCATATACTGCTTATTTGAGGACAACCACAGAGCTCGTAGCCAGTTACACGTCTTTCTTTTCAGTGAACCATCCACAACCCTGTTACTTAACTACGTCACTATCCTATAGTCCCAGTGAGGCGTTGGATACTCGCTGTTAGTGCACCATGAATTTGCTTCAAGTGTGTGAAAGTTGGGGCTCAAAGAATCACGGTAATTTTTGTAGTGTATAATTCATACTTTACTGGTGAGTAGTAGGGGATTTGGTTTATTTCACGTTGAGCATCACCCACAATTGATCGCAGCTGTCGCAAATATCGCTGAACAAGTCAATGATTTCTGTGATTTCAACTTGGAGAGAAGTCCTAGTCGAGGGGTCATCGATTGAAGTTAACAGACAGTAACTGTGTCTCCTCTCGAGGCGATCGGGCAACCTGATCATTACTCACAAGCGAAAGTGGTTGAGTGTTCACATACGATAATTCGGTCGTGCCTAACGTGAGGTCAATGGCGTAGTGGTAAACACGGTTGCCTCATGAACAGTATGTCCGTGGTTCAAGTCCCGGCAGTGGCGATGATATGCACTACTGACGAGCTCTAATGAGAACGAAACTCGAGTCTAGTGCTTCTTTTCGAAATGGGCCGACTGAAATGTCCGTGGGAATGCGACAGCTGCGATCAACTGTGAGTGATGTTCAACTTGAAATTCATACTTTATTGAGTGTAGAAACGACTACCGAAAATGCCCTGGAGACAAGTGAAACTCACGTTGGAGTTATTGACACATTTTTGATTGTTTTTTAATTAACTCATCGTAAGCTCCTAATCTGTTTTCTAGTCTAATTAAACGAATCATACCTCAGAAACATGTGATATTGTGGTAACTAACGTTTAACACATTGTTTCAGCTGTCCCGTCTATTAGCCAGGATAATAGCATTTGACGGAAACACGCCTTCCGTTTGTTGCGCGTCTGGTTTTGCTGTGACTCATCTGGCCGAAACATCATAATCCGACTAATTCGATCTGCCTTCGTCTGACGACGGGTTTTGCGTTCTAAAGGTACCCATGTGCCATGTCTGTTTTGGATGAGTCATCGTAGTCAAGACAAGTCAGACCATTTTGTCGACGTGCATGTGTAGTTTGTTAGCTAGTCGGAATGGTGTTCCACATCAATCTCAACATAATCCACCATAACTGTTACCAGCTGATTTTCAGAAAGATACCGACAACCACACGGTAAGTGAAATCTGCGTGGTTCACCTTCTGCTAAATTACAGACTAACCGAGTAATTCTGTTAGAAGCAGTAGAACGGATGAGGGACTGAACCCAAATGTAAAACGCCTCAGCTCCCGATATGAAGCTGTAGCTCAGCCGACTGAGTGTTTGCTACGTTTGGGCATGCTACTTCAGTCACAGTTTTGGAGCAAACCAAGGCCTAGATCTTTCAAAAACGGCATCTTTTCTAAATTAACAAACGTACACACCGCTTATTACTAACACAGTTTCAGTGTTCAGCAGTGAGACTGAGGGGTACCAAAATAAACTGGGAGATCCTGTCTTGGCAGTCAAACCCCTAGATCATTCGACCGAGTCTGTGAGACAGTGGAACGGTGTGTGGCTCAGTTCAAATGTGTAATCTCTGGGCTCTTGATGCAGCCTTCGTTGCTCAGCTGGTTCAGCGATTATCGTGTCTGAGCAGGATACTTCTGTTGTTGGTTTGAATCTAACCGGACCTCAGGTCTTTGCAGTTGGGACTCTTTTAAATTTCACAAATGCTAACACTTTTTGAAAGTTGCCTTACTAAGCTTTGTGTTATCTGGTAATTGCTTGTTCTAACCCAACAACACCAAGCGTCCTGATTAACACAGACCAGTAATCTACTGTGTCTGGATACACCGATTTTCGTACGAATTCATGAAAACCGTAAGATGGATTATATCCACGTCTTTTTGGGTAACTAACAAGTGCTCATACTGTGTCCATACGGGCTTCTGTAAAAACGTTAGTTATTGCAAGGTTAATTCGCACGCGACGCCTGAATTATTTACGGTGTTACCATCACGCAGTCTGATAAAACAAACTGCGGTTTACTGTCTTATGAAGGTAAGGTTTTCGTTCGTCTGTGGTGCAACACTATATAGTAAGTATTTTCGTGAACGACGTATTTAGTCACTAATGGCAGATACGCGTTAACCAGACACAATATCGGGGACGAAGACCAAATATTTAGTCCATTGAACGTACGAATGGCTTCTAAACGGTTGCAAGTGGCATCGATAAGTGTAAATCAATGTGTTTCAGTAGTGCGATTTGTCTCCAGAATGATAAACTCGTTCAGATGAGTTTGTGTGTGGCTGCTGTCTGACAAACTGAACCAAATGGAGAAGAGCGTGATCCAACATGCCTAGTGTGGGATAGAGTGAGAAACGGATACACACACACGCACGGGGGGAGACAAAGAGATCGAATTAGCCAGCCTGGAGCCCACAAGTCCTACGTGCCTACGGTGAAATGAATGTAGCGATTCTAAACCATCATCTGAAGCATGTGCACCTGATAGACTGTACAGTTCTAGAGAGCAGTCAGTTTGCGAACAAACACGATACATGTAAGGAGTGCGTTACGCCCGTTACCCCGCTACGTCCCACCTAGTTCGATCGCTACTCCTATGTGTCAGCGTGTTAACCCAGATCGTACTCACCTAATCAAAACAACGGCAGGAGAAAAGTGGTTTTACGGAAATGAATCGTCGCGAGCCATGCCCAGCCGTAACTTTTATTCGAAGAAGACCGTTACAACCAGTCATTGGACTGCTACAGTATTGTGGCATTACAATTTGTTACGACTTAGTGCAACAGATACACTAGAAGAATGCTGCAGTTGATTGGAGTTGGTTCACCGAAATCACAAGAACTTGTTAACTTGTCAGCCAATAATGATGAACTGGTGAGGTCCAGTTATCTTAAAAGACACTACCAGACCATCCGTTGCAAAATCTTCTTTCAAACATTAGTCCGTTTGAGTATTGAAGTCTTGCTTCCTCCTCTATGGTCAGTGGACTTAGCATTGAAAGATACACTATTTCTCCGCTCCCTGGGCCAATTCCTCAGGACGGAACGCCGCTGAGAACAAGATGACAGTGAAAACCAACCTTAGAATATATTGTGCTTTATTATGAATAAACATTATGAGTAGACGGAGTACTACGCAGCATTACGACTGAATGGCATAAATGCAACTATATCAAGTTGTATCGAGTCTGATAATGTTTATTTCATCTAGCATTACAGATTCACTGGAGGCACCTTCTTTTAGGATTGACTCCACACAAAAAAGCGGGAACTTTCAGACCTAAAGTAAGGGTATACAGGAAAACAATGCTTGTGGCGAACAACAAGTGATAAATGGTCAAATTCTTTGCATCCCAATCCAATACTTGGTAATATGTATTGTTTTGATTTGTTGTCATGTAATGTTTGCTGTTGAAATATTATCTCAAGGTATGTTCCGTTGAAATGGAAGACAGTTGTTGTTGACGTTATTGGTTGAACGTGCCCAATGATACATACATACATTCAGTATTTGTGCACATGCGCATGTTCCATACCACATGAGGCATAACTACAACATAACTGATAAACATACACTGAGGGCAACAAAACAATTCCTCGGTGCATTTGACAGGAGGGCATAGAAGAGAAAAAAACAAATTATGAACAGGGAAGAAACGGAATGGAAATTGTCGCCAGAACTCGAAACATCAGTCATCCAGATGTATCTGGCTAATCTAGTCCATGGGAAATACCAGTATCCAAAACTATAGTATGCACTCGAGATTCTGATCTGCAAAGTGCACTTTCTAAATAAAACTGGTCCAAAGTTGAATTCATTCATGTCCAGTTTCTGTTCCGTTTACCGTTGAAACTGCCTAGATTATTCACATTTTGGAATGTAGCAAGTGACCAAAAATCACCATGTGACACCTATAGTAATACAAACTGTTTTAAAGCATAGACTTCTCTTAACTACTAACGGTTGTCCAATTACCTTAATCTCAATTTAAACTGAAATTTCCAAAACCGAGCCCCATTACCTTAGTGGAAGAAATATCCAAACAAGTAAGATTATGTGAATTTATGTGGTAAACTATTTACTCAGTGGCATTGGTTTGTAACTCTTAAACTATGGACTTTAATTTAGAAAAAAGACGAACAGTTAGCCCTGTTGTTTCATTCAAGAAACAGTAGATAACAGAAATGAACATTAGTGCCATTCGACTCATACATTGTGATGCTAGCACATTTTGACACTGTGTGCAAAATTGTATTCGATTGTGCGATTACACACCATCGTCCTGATTCATTATCAAACAAAGCGGAGCCGTTTGCGTAACTGACAAAACTATCCAAAAGTCCCGTTATTCAGAACGATTCAACTGTCTTGAAGGTGGGCATCCTTCTCATTTATATTTACCGTCAAGTTTGTCTACTGGGTCTGTCACAATACAGTGAAAACTTGTTCCGTATTGATCAATGTGACCCGGATGGAAATTCGAACTGTCTGCACACTTGGTTAAAGCACATACACTGTTTGACTCACTATAACGTTCGTTAGTGCTATAATTGTAACTGTCGTAATTAATGTGGACGACTATAGATGTTCAACATTCCTGTTTTTTAATGCATCCACCTACGACATATTATTTCAAAATGAACACCACGCACACTTGATCGCAGCCTTCGCATTCGGACAATCGTTTCGGCTGGCCTGCTTCAAAAGGAACCACTAGACTTGAGTTTCGCTCTCATTAGAGCTCATCAGCAGTGTATATCCTCGTTCGGACCGGAATTAACACTCCGGTCCTCATGCTTGTGAGACCAGCGTGTTAACCACAACGTCAATGATCTCACACTAAGCGTGACGAAATGATCATATTTAAACACTCAACCACAAGCTTTTGTGAATAGTGTTCACCTTGCTCGACCATTTCGAAAGGAGTAGACAGAATTGCACTGTTCAGTCCAGTTGATGACCCATTGACCAAGACTTCATTGGATTGGCATGGTTTAAATGAGTAATAGACGTTCGTGGATGAGGAATATTCCGAATGGAACACTATCCACGCTTGATCGCAGTCATCTCATTCAGATAATCCTTTCGGCTAGCCCAATTCGAAGCTTCTTTTCGAAGTGTTTCCCAAGTGATAGGTCACATTTTGACTCTCATCGAAGCTGTGATGCTGAAACGCACGGAGGTGTGGTCGAATACTGTTCAGTGTGAACATAGATCAATGCATCTTAGAGAACAAAGAACAGGGACGATCAATCGCTACCAGCAAGTGAATCATGAGCGAGCCAGTGGTGGCTGTCTGTCATTATACCGGTCAACATTTGACCGACAGTGTAGTTTATCGGATGGAGTCATTTATCGAAAAACGGCACAAGTGCGTTTGTTTTTAACATGGTTGTAGTCAGGGCACTTAATTATTTTTTACCTAAAAGTGCCTTCTTCACAGAGTAAACGATTTTGTTCAACAAGAACGAGTGGAAATCCTTGAAAAAGTTTAGAACTAATTTTCACGATTTTTCTACCTAGTCGACCGGGCTTATTGATGACTTAGTGTCCTTAAGGTCCATTTTTTGTGACTGTTCTGTAATCAATGATGAGTAGTAGGGGATTTGGATTTTCATATAGATTAAACATCACCCACAATTGATCGCAGCTGTCGCATTCCCACGGACATTTCAGTCGGCCCATTTCGAAAAGAAGCACTAGGCTCGAGTTTCGCTCTCATTAGAGCTCGTCAGTAGTGCATATCATCGCCACTGCCGGGACTTGAACCACGGAGGTCAATGGCGCAGTGGTAAACACGGTTGCCTCATGAACTGAATGTCCGTATTTCAAGTCCCGGCAGTGGCGATGATATGCACTACTGACGAGCTCTAATGAGAGCGAAACTCGAGCCTAGTGCTTCTTTTCGAAATGGGCTGACTGAAAATGTCCGTGGGAATGCGACAGCTGAGATCAATTGTGGATGATGTTCAGTCTATATGTTCTGTAATCTTCTGGTTCGAAAATACTTGTAGGTCACCACGAATCATATATACTGTATATGTATTGT
>LUCH01003358.1:0-50340 GCA_013368495.1 Paragonimus heterotremus | reverse complement strand
TCCCTCTAATTACTTTTTCAGTTGTCACCAGGTTTCATGTTTGTATTGTTATATATCCATGTGTTGCTTTTTACCGCATGTAAACATCTGTCATGATGGCGCACCCCCGAGCGTGCTTCTCACAAATGCGTTGAGAAATATATATTATTTTTGTAATAATATTATTGTTACACCCAGCATGGCTTCCTTCCTAAACTCTCAGGGGTACTCAGTACGTGTACCTCCACGAATATCCTGTCGGATACCAAAACAATGGGCTTTTGTCAGATGCTACATTCCATGTGTTTGAGAAGGCTTCTGATACGGTTCCGCGAGACCCCACGGATACAAGCTGGAAGCTCATAGCATCTGAAGGGCCGTTGTATGCTAGAGAGCTTTCTTATTTGACGGCCGGACGCTCAGAGTTAAAACTGCAGCAGATAGTGAATGTTTCTATCTTACGCCCTACATGATTTTGCCCGGCGTCCTTATTAATCCTTTTCACCTTAGTAACCTTCCGGACCGTTATTTCTCCGTTGACGAGGTGAATATCTGGTAGGCTGGAGGTCCCAGTCCAATACATACTTATTTTTATTCAACCAAACGTTGGTCAAATGACTACATCCTCTCTCCCGAGGGGATATTTCAGTAGCTTAAGCCTAGTTGGGTTCGGCTTACACGAACCAGTACCCACGTGTCTAGATAATCGAGAGGTTCACAATCACAGGCACTGGAAAGACTCCAGCGCTTCACTAAGACTCAGGAGCATAGCGCCCTGATTACGAACCACTCAAGGATTGCCAGAGTCACGTTCGACCGTATCTATGCAGCGTGGCCCGATAGCCTTCTCTCATACTTCGGCAAGAAGGACAGACAATATTTACTTCGGGACCAACCCAACGAGATCGGAAGGCCACCAACATAGAGAAAGCTGCCTCAATAGAGTCTACTTCGATTTGGCAGAGAGCAGTAGTATCATTCTACATGATATTTCACAGGCGGCGTCTTGATAACGTAAGTCACGCCGCAGGTCAGCGGGCTTCTATTCGAAACAAACCACTAGCGATTGCGACTGCCATGTCCATTTCCCGACTACGCAGGTGCACTCATTTGTCAATACTTACTATTTCTAGGTTGCTGATGGCGAATCCTGTTTCAGAAACAATGGACCTAAAAAAACGAAGGGATGGTACACGGACTTCCCTTTTGGATACTCGGAATCACGTCGATCGGCCGGGAACGCTCGGACAGGCGACCATAGGACCCAGTCGTCCGGAGGCATTTAAGAGAGATGCAATTGCGTCTCACAGTTGGTTGAGTTGGTCTTGTTTAACCGTGGTAAACACCGTTCGTAGTCTGTGTCAAAGATGCAGGTAGCTACAGCAATTAAGTCACTGTAGAGTGTCTCACCGACTCTGTCAACAATCATCTCCCGCCACCCAGTAGAGGCCGTTCATTGAACATGACCTCACGGAGGTGTTCGTACACGAGCCTGCATAACAAATTTCTAGGTTCGTTCAAACTTTGTTGAGTACTAATCTTGGCTGGTTGTTATCAGGGAGACAGGGCTCTCTTCAGACATCGGAGATACCGAATTCTCAACGTAACATCTTAACCTCCTACGTTATGACTGTTAAGGCCTTTTTGGAGGTGGATCCACCGTCTGCCCACTAGACAACCTCACTGTTGTTCCCTTGCAGGCTGTCCCAACCGGGAGACTGTCGGATTGTTTCTGATGCTCCTTCAGGAACGGCATGAGAACCACCTGCGTGATTAGAGTCAATTAACGCTCCCTAATTGCAACTCCAGTACGCGATGGCCGAATCATTCAGATCGTGAAGTATTCAAGCATCAGGAACTCTACGTGTGTACTCACCCTAAAGACTGGCCTTTTGTAGATGAACTTCGAATTTCTAGGCTCACCGGGTGGCGCAAGTTTCATAACTAACGAGTTATTTTAACTCTACTGTTGACCTAGGCCTCACTTAAGATATCAGGAACGCATTCAGATGGCATCATGGTGGCCTCTCCTCCAGTTCAGACCGGATAACGTCAAACAAACTAACGGTGACTGGCAGTATCACCCCAACATCTTCTTCAAGGTCTAAGTGCTCACGTCACCTACCCGTTCGGCTACGAACGTAACATCAATTGGCTCGAAAACTCCCCCATCGCCAAGTATGCATTCCTCTGAGCAGACCCTCATGCCACTAGGAAGATTTTAGGTGAAACAACATGGGAAAATAATAACACAATGTCCACGGATGCACAGTGGCCATCAGTTAAGAAGGATTTACAGCAATAGATTGAGAGGTAAGCACCATTCAGACTGTCCTGATAGAGAAGTTGAAAACTGTCTGATAGGAATTACTCGTGAACTTCCGCCCTGAAAGATAGGGTTTGGAACCATTTTTATCCGTAAGGTTCTGGGCAGGCTCGTATTCACCACAATTCGATCCTTAACAAATTCAACGTGGAGGTTGGAAATGATAACTACTTTTCGGGGCCACCCGGTGATTCACTCGAACGAAAATCCCTAAGCTTTTACTGCTACCTGTCCAATATATCAAAATCAAAACTAGACATACCAAGTATCACCACTATAATAAGTGTAACCGAACCCGATGCTGAAGCAGCCCGAACTATGGTCATTCAACTACAGCGACCTTCGTAAGCGATCACCACTCGCCCGAACCGCTTCGCATGCCAATACTTGATTCCCATCATCCCATCGGAAACCTTTGGATATCCCCAGCCGATGTGGTCAGAAAGCTCAATAGGCTGAGATGTTTTTGTTACCCGGTCCTGTTGGTATTTCATTTAGTTTCCATGAAGACTTTGCGGGCTCTTTCACAATCCCACTATACTTCCCTTTATTCAGTCACTGATGGAGGATAGAGCCCCCATGGAACAGAAGCATTGTGACTTGAAGCTCCCTCACGACAAGAAGGTAAACCATCGTTTTGTTGCGTTCTTTCTAACCGCCTCGGAAGCCTTAGAGAGCTTAGCAGGTAACCATATTAGAAAACGCCTGCAGGTCCATAAATTCTTCGCTCCCCAACAATGCGGGGTCCATCCAGGCCCTTCACGTACCACTAATTTGCTGCCTGCCTGCAATCCCTGGGAAAAAGGCCACCGATCGCGACCAGAACGTAGAAAATCTATGCCTGGAATTTGCTGAAGTATCGGATAGGGTCGATCAGAATGTGTCTCTGTCTGAGAATGCACGCTGTGGAATTACAAGAAAACTGGTAGACTGGTTGAAATACTACCTGTTCGACGGATGATACTGCATCATTTTGTGGAGGATACTCCAGCACTCACCTGACACCCAGAATTTCGTCCCCGGCTCACTGCTTTGCTGCATACAGCTCTATATATTTATGAACGACATCGCTCTCCCTACAACTTATGAGTGCCTGATGTTCAGGTGTGACACAAAAATCCGTTCGCCTGTACCTGCTTCACCCGACGGAGGTTCGCTTCAATCGAACTTCGACGGACTATACGATTGGTCCGTGGAAAACCAACTGCCACTTAACTTAAACAAATGCACGGTTCTCCACGTCCATCAGGACATCATATGTACGTGTTACATAGTCGGCACACCTTTTTTACTGCGACAGTGCGATGTCAGTGATACACGAAGATTTAAGGGTTTCATTTGGCACGTCTGCACTAACAGGTACAACCAGTGGCGTATTCGTCTGATCTAAGAGAATCTGGGTTGTATGCATATCATCTATCTCCTTAGTCTCTTTTGCAGTCTAGTGGGTTCCAAGCTGAAGCCAAACGTAAGAACCTGCTCACCCCGTCTACTCCAGGACAGGTGGTTACACAAACAAGTTCAACGACGGTCCACCAAGCGAGTTGTGGGGTTTCAGGACCTGTCGTACAGTATGAAACTGGCGCAGCTGATTATGTTCAGCCTTGAACACCACCGTATTTGTACGATATGATGGTAGTCCGCAAGATTTCACTTCTTCCAGTTCATCCATGAACTCTTCTGCTGTTAATCAGTGGAACTCGGTTAGGCTAAGTAGGCAACAACTATCTGTGTGGTAAGAGAAACACCTTCTATGTGCCAGCTCTTCGTTACTGAAAGGCTCCACAGCAGTTTTTCGAGAACCATTCAAACGTCTATTTGACGGGCATGACACCAAGGTGAACCCCTTTATCGACTGTCACCCGTACCGCTCGAACCACAGACGTGAGTTAGAAATTTTACATAGATGGCTCGCACTTATCAACGTGCTGAACGGTGCAAACGTATGTCCCGAAGAGGTTGTGCTCCTAAGTTCTTGTGGCTGCATTCTTTCCTTTTTGACACAAACTAGAGTGTAAGTGTATTGTGTCAGTTTCTTGCAACTCCCTTTTTTTCGCCAAACGGGTAAGAGGTTGTGGCAGGTTTGTCAGTTTGTTGGGCACCTGATTGTTATGAATCAATTCAGCTTTTATCCCTACCTGTCAACCAGTGTAGGTGTTATCGTTCTACCAACACACTTTGTGATGTCTTTCCCTCAGCCCACATGTGTACTTCTTCATTACCGAACAACTGGTCTGCAAACACTCTTTCCTGGTTATATCGTAATCCATTTCTATTTCCGATCCGGTCAATGTATTATCGACTACCATATACCGATATCTCTGCAAAGCACCCGGTGACGGATAACCACAACGGCGCCTTCCTGCACAGAAGGGAGAAGTAGGTAGTGTGAAAGGCAAGAACTACCTGGATACGTAACTAACCCATTGAGCCCATTGACTTTCTCAAACGACCGTGAGTGTGCAGGTATGTCATTCACCGGGGACAGCAGAAACACTTTATCTTGAAGCTAGCTTCTTGGTTTGCACACCCGAAGTCCCTCTAGCGTTATGTTAACGCGAATCGGAAGTCGTGAGCAGGGAACGGCGTCCGCAAACAAACTACCCGTTGATTCACTCACGGTTCACAAGTGGGGGTGTGCGCAACAAATAAAACGCTGAGGAGTTTGACTTCGAAGAAGCTCAACCACACTAGTCCGGCAGCCACCTGAGGGGAGAAATGCGAACGAAAATCCAGTCGATCTTCAGAACTCAAACAAACATCAGACTGACTGGGCGGCGTTCCCAGCGGCGATGGTTAAAACATTGTTATCCTAGTGACTGTAGCCTACAATAGTGAAGATGGTGCGGATTCATTATATAGCTACGAACAAAACTGCAATATCTACGCCAACACATTAAGTTTGATGTTAGTGTTTTGTAATAAGTTTACATTCACAGGGTGATGTGAATAGGCACGGTGATACTGGTAAGGCAACTCACACGTCCTAGAGCGTTTAGCATTTTGAGGAAGTCGAGGGAGATCTCACCATAGCTTTTTTATAAGAGGTACCTCTATAAATGTGCACATGGAGAAGATTAACTCGAAGAACGATCTAGGTTTTCGACTGTATCAAAACATTTCTGCCATCCATCCTAACGAAATCGTCCAACAAAGGGAATTGTTCTTGAGCGAATCGAACTGACATTCCCTCGCATGAGTAAAATGTTTTCCAGACACTTCGTACGATTTGCACAAAATCGAGAATGAATATGCCAGTCAGGTAGTGTGGACAGGCATGGCAAACATACTGATTATTGGGCATGCTAAGCACTTAGCTGGTAAACTGGTCACGGGTGAAATAAATATTCCACATGTGTATCGGCTTGAAAGTTATTATGAATCCCCTTTTACTTCGTTAACTGTGGGGTGAGTTAATGCCCACACATTTGATTAGCGAAGGTTGCTTAAACGAACTGTTCCTTCCACTGGCTGACAACGGCCAAAGAATACGTCGGAAGGAACCTTATGAGCACCGTCACATTTATTCGGGAAACGGTTCCTTTCTTATTGGGTAATAAACTACAGCAAAAACCTTCCTTCTTAATTCGTCGTCTACACTTTTGGAGAGCATTCCAAAGTGTTGTTCACTTAAAAACCGCTTTTTACTTGTAACCGCCAGATTCGTAGAGTTGTCCTGTTTTTGGTACTAGCTGTGACGTTCAATAGCATGGAGGCACCATGCCCTCAGTGGTTGATGTTCAGATCAATAGATGCCCGCGTGGTGCGAAATAAGAAAAATTGGCTGAATCGCGGAGAACCAGATGACTACACACGCATAGGCTCTGAATTGATCGGTATGCCATGCAAGATTATGTAGGAGTAACAGGTAGCCAGTCAATAAAGGAAAAAGACTGTGCGTAAGCTATCATGATGAGTTGCATGGCATATGTCTCGTAGTGGTTTAATAAACTAAATGGCATACAAAGAAAGGTCTAGCAACACGAGGACTCTTCAACGGTAACAAATAGTTGCAAATATTTGCATGCAGTTGTACCTGTACGAATGAAACTTAACGAGTGCTGACGAGAACAGAGCGACGCATAAACAAGATGAAGTCCGTTGCATTGAAAAGATTATCGCACAAAAGCCTACGTGAGATGATAGCGACACTGTCGTTTGTTGTCGCGGTAGTCATTGTAGTTGAAATGATGTGTATGCTTTCAGACAAAGGTATAGATGGTGTTTGTAAGGCGGCGTATGCTGGCACGTACGACAACGGACTATAAATTACGGCTATTTGTAAACACTGCACTCTGAATGTAAATTCTGTTCCATCTCCTAATAGCTTGTGAAAGAATTTAAGCGAAATTCAGAAGGGCGTTGGGATAACCTATTCATTATTTCGCACACGCCTGGTGCAAGATGTTAATTTCATATTTCGGAGTGTAGTAAAAAGCTGAAATAATCTAACTGGAGAAGTTTCAACCCCAAACACAAATGCCTAATAGATAAGCAAATGATGTCCAGAAAATATCACGTAACGTGACCTGCAGAAAGTTACACTTATTCCATTGTTAGGGCAGTGTCTGCAAGGTAGTTACCACGCTGAGGAGAGTGGCGTTTCGCCCAAATGGTTGGAGCTAGGTTAATTTTGTCACAAGAAACAAAAGTGAGCGTGCGCATTGTACCGATGTTAATCGACACAGCTCACTCATTTGGACCGTAGCGAGATGTACCGTCGAAGGATATGCGACAGGTTAATTACAAAGCTAAGTACTAGGTAAAAATCATGGGAACAACGTGACCATATGCAGTAATACGAAAAAGCAAATGCACAACGAAAATTTTAGGAGTAAAAATGAAGGTCTCGCAACTTTAAATCACTGCCTAACTAGTTTATTTTTAAAGAGAGTTTAGTTTGGTGAAGCTAATTATTTCTCTACCTAAGTATATAAACGTCTAGAACCGCAAATTTTCAACCGATCCTAGCCTTGAAAATAAATTCAAATGTGCCTGCCGAATAAAACAAAACAATGTTTTAGAACGGGGTCTGTCAAAATCTTGGTTTACGCATTTAATTTGATTATTTCACTGTTTTTCAAGTCAACGCGTCGGTTTAGTGATGATACTTGCGCGTTGGTTGCCAAGTGTTACGCACCGTTTTTTTCAATATGCTACAGTGGTTGCCCGTAGGAGATTTTTCGCGTACCCGGTGAGTAGTCTCCATGTGATATAACTTCTTCTGGTCAGTCTGTATAAAGGAATTTCAGACAAACTGCTATTTATTCTACTGACACGATAATACTGTATGTTAATGTCTGAGAACAACGTAGACCTAAACCACATGGTTCACGAAAATGTTTGTGCGTTTCATCAAGAACCATGTGCGCTGTTCGGGGCGGTTGAAACGGGCGTTGGCTATAGCTACATGGTCGTAGTCTGCGAGCGCAGTCAGTTGCACAAAGCGCACGCGACCGCTTATATTGCTACAGATTCGAGATGACGTATATCTACTACAACGGTCTAATGAGTCCTTCATATCGGTCAACTTCTACGCTGTATCCCGTTACATCCTGATATAATTATGTCTTGTAACGGTGCACTTTTTCAAAACCAACAGCAGCTTTTCCAATCACCCTGCATACATTGCGCATTATTAAACGGCCTCTCGAAAGTTGTTTTGGAGACAATAAGCAGGAATTTATTTTAATCGCCCCGATCAATACAGGTCTAAACTTATGATGTTTTGTGCAGTTTACTGCGCTCGTAGACTACGACCATGTAGCTATAGCCTACGCCGGTTGAAACGTATAATCACAGCACACGTCACCGTCTTTGCAATGACCCTTAAGAGGTTCTCCAATTAGGTGACATCGTGTTACGTATATATGACACGAAATGCATGTGGAGTTGTCAAGAGAACATTAACTGATCTCTGGAAAATATAAAACCACAAAAATTGAATTTTGTTCGAGTATGGCAAGTTACAACACACAGCCTACGCCATGTAAGAATATTATCAGACAGTTGTGGGCCACACCCTTATTTTGTGCCCGTAGATGCTTGAATGACTGCGCCTCATGTATTCATCTGCGGGCGTATACCTTGATTGTATAACTCTAGACAGCCTCTATTGGAGATATCAGAAGGCACCACCAAAGGTCGAATTGTAAGTCAGGTCAAAGGACATGAACTCTTCAACCCTCGGACCCAGTCTTGTTCTCTAATGACTCCGTTGTTTTTCTGTTGTAATTGATGAAAAGCTAGACGTCTCTCTAGACTTCACTAATGAAGTGGAAAAGTCGAACTGTACTATTGCATTTCTGGGACTTTTCAATTATGTAAATCACATACTCTTGTTATTGAATCCTAGGATTTTCAACGTGTCACCACGGTAGTGCCGCAGGACTACTTTTTTGAGTAGGGGAATTTTTCGAAAGGTCTTTCTCTATGGGAGCAAAAGGAACAAAATGAGGATTAATTCAAGCAGTTCGTGGGGGTTTATAGAGGTCCATCTTGCTGGCCATGTTGTTTCTGATCTATGTCAATTACCAGGCACCGAGGCTACAATAACCTTGCCACATTTTACGGATGATGTCAAAATAATCGAATGCCGACGCCAAAAACCTCTTTGCAGTATGACCTTGATCAACTTTATTCTCTGATCATGGTCTGGTAACTAGTTCTAACTCGTACAAAATGTAAAGAAGACGCAGTGCATTTTAGACTGCTGAGACAAACGATACACCATGTGACCATAGCAAAGATATCGAAACTAAGACCTATGGGTGCACACAACAAGTGGTCTCGTATTATTGAGACAATGCAGGGTTACGGTCCAGATCATAAATGCATTATTGTTCTTCACCAAAAAACCAATGGTGTATATGGGGCCGAAAATACCTCCGATCAACAGAGTCTATGTTTGACTCTAGCTTGTATAATTCATCTAGGCCTGAAGCCATGCAATAGCAGAAAATCGTTGAGCTTTCCATTACTTATTAATTCTGCAGCGCTTGGGTATCGTTTAATCACTCATCCACCTCTTATCAATGGCTCAGCTTCTTGGAACTGAGCGTGATTCACTACAAGCTGATTTAAAGCAGTAGCCTCTACCGTTTCACCGCGGTGAGATCAGAGAATTTGCGAGTGCAAGAGACAGAACTTTCACTGCCACTTTTACCCTGTGAACTCAGTTTACATAAATTGGGCATCATTTTCATGCTTCAAAATGAGGTAGTCTACAAAAACACAAATACGTTGTTCATTTTATTGCTCACCAAGGTTGTTTAACGTGTTTGATAAAGTGGTCCAGATAGTTGAAAATCCCCATAGAAATCACGATCAATGGAGTTTTAGAGGGCAGACAATTTTCCATTAATTTTTCACTTTGGTCAGTAGCACCATATAAAGTTACTAGTAGGTTCATCTGATATGTTCGACTTACACAGAATTACGTGAGTAGAAAATTACCGTTCAACAAATGAAGAGGCGGACTGTAATTGAACGAGCGATTAACCATTTTGATGTGTTTAGAAACACAAACTTATTAGGTCTTCGATAGCCAGTGCTAATCGGACTGAGTCACTGGAACAGACACAAATTATTCCATAGGTTAGGTGGTCACGTTTGACCGGGGAAACCTCACGGTTTGAACGAGCTGTTTCTGAACATACAAATCAGGATACTAGTCGGGCTGCGACTGCGTCGGCTGTCGATGGGATACAACATTTGACCTTTTGTGACAAGATGTCATAAACCTGATAGGTGGCGCGAAAGGCTGTTCCCATATCGTTGTGTCAGTAACAGTTTATCAAGTGGGCTCGGAGTAGTGAACCGCTACCATTTGTTGTTCTAAGACAGCCAAACAAGAATTTCTTGCAGACTCTTTCAGACAAGCGCCTAGTAGTGCGACCTGTGTGTGTTGAAAGAAGGGACAGTCAAAGAAATAGAGCCAAAAATAGGCAACATTCTTAGACACGTTATTTTTCAGATTAAGTGATACCTCCTGTTTTGACCGAAATGTGGCAATAGAACTTGTGGTATGACAGATCGTACCGATGGCGTTAGTTATTTAACGCGATACCGCCAAGCCGCCGCGTCCCGTTTGGAAAGCAAAGTCAAACAGACGTTCATCTTATCAACGGTATCCACTGAGGGTTACGGTCGCTAGGTGTTCTGGGGTGGATGTTAGTACTAAAAACCTTCCTTTAGCATTTTAACTCCGCCTGCGTCATGTTCATTTTAAAAATTTCGTTCGCTCTGTTGCTCAAAAACGTACAAATTTACGTTTGAGATCGATTAGCTCATAGCTATAAATCTGAGGGTATCAGTCAGCTCCGGTTTTTTTCCTAAACACGCATCGTTGTAATTAATATAATCTGCTTCCTTTTACAAAAACTGGTGCAGCTTCATTAGGACTATAGGGCTACAGTTAGATCTTTTGATCAACAACTAACTTTCAAAATATACCATTCATCTTTAAGCGATCTAATCTATGAACGGCTCAAATATCTTCAATGTATACTTTATAAAATTCACTATTAGTTTTTATAGCACTGCAATGCGATATCTGAATTTCCATTCAAACGTAATATTTCACTTTGGTTCTGTTCGCAGAAGGAAAACGGTAGATGCTAGTGAATATCCTCCTTCATCTATCTGTGATCTTCTTGATCTCATCTTGCTGTAACTGTGAAAGATAATCTTTGTAATAGTGCACTCTTCGTTGAATGACTTATGATAATTCAAGGAGGATGAATGATTGATGGAACGAGATCGAAGCGATCGGTCGTTAGACTCAACCATTTTGATAACAGGATCATTGCCACGTCAAATATCTCCGTAGTCTCCATTATGGATTGCAAATTTAAGTGAGATTAGTGTATACTATAAAATACCTACCAGAAAGTCAGCACAGCTATGCTTCTTAACTCAAACTGCTGGAAAACATGGTTTTAATATGTAAAAGCTATCTTTATTTGAGAAACCGAGTAAATAAATACAGGGAAAAACCTGATGACTACCACTTTTTCGTGTTATGTTTGGAAATACGGCTGGTTGATTGTTTCCTCAGATTTACATATAGAATGGACCAGAACGATAGAAGTATCTCCCGTGATTGGTCCTACATATCAACGTAGTTAGATTCAGAGCGACTGTCTTTTATTAGGAATTTAGTTGGCGTGGGCCTTTGAAGAAGGTTGGTTTTCAGAAATTGTTGTTTCTGTTGATGCAGGTAAATTTTGGATGAATCGTGAATGCTACAGTGAATCTTCATCAACCAGATGCAAAACAAACTTGGTAGACAGCCAATATAGAGTGTTTTACTTTCGTACCAGAAAAGGGGACACCAAAGTTATACACATGTTCTTCTCATTGGTTATTGGTTTAATTGAACGCCAAATTCTTTGTCAGACAGTTTTTGATTTACTGGACGTGAAATGCATCCGATCACCTATCTAGAGTTTAGTTTGTAACTCGATTTACGCACCTTTCTGGGACATTATGTCACGTTGTATGCTGGTAAGTTGTTATTGATGGTTGGTGTTCTGTCAACTACGGTGTTGTTCACACTATTTGCTGAAACGTCCTGTCCAAGTTTCCGTTTGTTGACACATCCTTTGTAGAACAAATTAAAGGGTTTCCCAGTCGCGTTCAGTTGTGTGCTCTGAATCGGCAAATAGTATTGAAAACCATCTGTTACCAACGTGTACCTTTTTGATTTACCATTTCATCTTTTCTTTCTTTTACATCGTCGCCTATAAATTTCTTTGTTTGTGAGTGCGTCCACGACACCAATCTTAATGCCAGCTTTCTATAAGAAGCAACCAGTCACTGTTTCATTCCTCTTCAATGCCATTGCTTGCAGAATATTTCTTTTCGCGGATCGGCTGAATTGATGTTACATTTAAGTTGACAAACGTAAAAGTATTGGTGGACGTATCGTACTAAGTCCGGTTGCAAATTTATCTCGTCGAAACGCCGGTTAACATTTATCTGCCATCTGGACATATACATTGCATGTCTTGCGTAACTCTTTTGCGATAAATAATGTAATATACTTCAGGCAAAGCTAGTCGAGCACTCGGACTACGCAGTTATTCTGTGAGAGGCTTTTTAAATTTTGTGTTTCGAAACAGGATCATATCGTTATAGTCAACTCCTGTCAACAGCCCCACTTTTTCATTAACCGAGTTAGGTTGAACTGAAATCTATTATGTCAAATCTTGATAATAATATCACATATCCATTAGAGCCTCCTCATTATAAGCACCACTATGACCACATAAAGTTACACGAAATTAACCTATCTATCAGCATAATTAAGCAGACTTTCATACAAACACAAACTACCCAAGCAGGCACTCATTGAGCCTGGTGGTATAATATCCGTCATCCGTACACAAGAGTAAAGGATATTCTACAACGCCAGTGTTGCTTAGTCATATGCACGAATACGTGAGCTAACTGGGTTTATCCATCACGGCAGTACGTAATGGCTACTAATAAAGTGCCGTAACGTGTGCGCTCAGTTGACCCGAACACTTATGATGTGCGTATGATCAGTTGAATAACACACAGTCAATTCACCATCAGTAGGCCTGGTCACAAAGAACGCAAAAATTTGTAATTATTTCTTAAGGTGACTGATAAAACATAGTGTTAATGTTTTGAGCCGTCAACAAGTGTTCGACAAGTACAACATCAGTGTAGCGCAGACTTACAACTCGGGGATTGAGAAGAGGCATCGTAGAAAGGAGGTGGGAAAGAGGCATAGTAGCCTTTCTCAAAAACGCTTACAGACTATTGCCGTGTACTCTTTAGTTTACAAGGTGGTTTGAGACAATTAGAATGTGCATTGCGTCCGAGTGTCTGCTTCTGTGGTGAAACATCACAAAGAGAAACCTTGCATCGCTTTGCTGATGCACAGGTGCTGGGTTTGATGCACCGCTTGGCTCGGCTACCAAAACGTTCGTGGTACCAACAACGGTCAGTTTGTGACCGCGGTTTGCGTCGCCTGGATGATATATCGGGTCGTCAATCTGAGGAATGGTTTGAAGAAATTTTGTTCCAATCATGTCGCATGGCTGTGAATTTTGCTGTTAGAGCCTTAATATCTGTTGGACCACGTTTTGCGGCAACCACATTGTCGGGACCGCTCGTGCCTATTGTAAGACGTGGGCTAGGGTGTGGTACACTCAAGCAACCCAGTAGTGGTTGAAAACACTCCACTACTTGACCAGCGATTTTCGCTGTCTCGGCGAGAGCTTGTGAACGAGCAACTGAAACGATTGCTTGCGTTGCTTCTGGCAATTTGATAAGCCAGAGTTCCCTGATGAGGGATTCGTCCATGTGAGAGTTTCCGATGAGTTGCTGCATCTCTGTTAGCAGTGTTAAAGGACGTTTGTCGCCTTGCTTCTAGTCGTGGAAAAGTTGTTGTGTTCGGGTCTTTTCGGAGGGTGTCACACGATTAATAACTGTCTTTTTAGAGTATCGTACTTATGTTCCGTCGGCTGGTTTACTATAACTCCGCGAAGCTGCATGGTGACTTCACTCGGATGTCTGGCTAACAACTGACAGGATCCTGCTTCATCAGACAAAATTCCGTTGTTAAAGAATTCTGCTTCCAAGTAATCAAACCAAAGAAGAGGGTCCATTTCCAAAAACGGAGGGACCACTAGGGCATTAGTACCAAATGAAGAGCTGTCAACGTCCTTAGGTAACATTTCAGACATTGAGTAGTAGCTACACGGTAATGAGCTGTCAAGAGCTACTAATTAGACCGGATTATGAAAATATATAAATGGTTATATCTAGAACGTATACACGAACAAAGAAAAACAACTGTTTGCGCGTACGTCAGAAAAAAATAACAAGTATGCAAAGGAACGAACTCACCGAGACGCAAAGGACGATTGTAGCGAACCGTTCGAAAATTACGGGATCGCCAATTGTTGGAACTGGTCCAACAGCTTAATACCGAGTCTGTAGTCAATATCGAAAACCGATCGATAATGAAGAAACAAGGACTCAGGGCGTGGACCCTCGTGTATTAGTATCAACCCTGGAAAATAGAGTATGTAACCCAGGGACGGATATTACAAAAGGGATAGGTTGACTAAAACAAAAGTAGATAAAAAGCCTAGATCAAAAATGTACATGTGAATGCGACTGTCGAAAATATCATTTATTATGGTCGCTACAACCTCAGAATACACCACAAAGAATACCTTTCATGGCGTCTTCAAGAACGCAATCGCAGGCGGATGTGCAGGAGATGTCACGTGATTAGATAAAACATATCAGCGTATAATAAAAGCATACTGCAAAGAATATTACTCATGTGCAAACAACACTGAACTCATTGTTCGTTTGGCTGGCATACAACGTATTATTATATTTTCCTTACGCGCAGAAGTATGCCGATGTATCATGGTACACAGTTTAGTGTGGATTTTTGACGTTTGTATAACTAGCAATCACTAATTGTGTTGAGTTTAGCTGAAGTTGGTGATTACCTTTCCTATGGTACAACTCGACGTAGAAGCACTGTTCGGTTGCAGCTAGGGAATATCGCTATTGCTGTATTTTGGCTGCATCATCGTGGACAACAGTACATCGGTGACTAACACCACTGATGAACCGCTACGCAGTTGTGATCAAAACTCAGTTCTAGTTTAACTGTTAATAAAAACAAGAGATGATGATCATATTCAGTAAGAAGTTATTGTTTATTCTCTAGTAACTTGCATCCTTCTAACAAACAGGCGTGTTGCAAGTGAGATTGGGATTACATCCGCACGAGATATACACTAACACTATGCGGTACGGCTGATTCGTTCAGAGACAATTCATTCGAGCAGGAACTAAGTTCAACACTGGTGAACCTGGTAAGCCGTTGTCTTCTTCGACGTCTCCATCCACGAATATTGTGAACCACAATAATCCGATTTCGGAGGTCGAATGTGACTTACATTAGTTGTGGTTCAGTGGCGATGACTTTGAGCTACCAAATTTATAGTTTTTAGATTCTAGATGCCATAGCTTTTCCTGTCTCGACTTGGACAGCTTGGTACTACCCGATCCACATGTGATTTTATGTGGCACATGGCAGCAAACACCTTGATTGATTCATTACAAGAATTTACTACAACAGACCATTTACTTCTTCCAACTTATTCTTTGTACCCTTTATTTTGCGTCAGCTGCCTGCAGCGCTTTCACAAATTACCGGTTGTGATAAGGTCACTCACTTGTGTGTATGCATTTTCGAAGACTAGTTGCATGGACTGGTTCGGACGTAGCTTCTTATCGTCCGCTTTCTAACCTTATCATTGTTTATTTGTCGACGTCAACTGATGATAAAAGTTTGTTTCTGACATTGAATTTTGAGCTCCTGAGGATAGTTCATGTCCTATACTCAGGAGGGGTGGCGCAGTTCGGAATTACATCATACTACTGTTTTCACTGATTTCACGGAACTGCCTCTTGTGCTTCAAGGAGATACCGGTCTGTCTTCCCGAGCAACATAAATTTGTGAGAGCTACATTAGCCTGGCACTTACGAGCTTCTGTTCTCTTTCGTATGCTCTCATCGTTGTTGATACGGTTTTTATAATTTTATTGCTCGAGCTTAAATCTACGCGGTTACGACAGTCTTTTAGATGTACCTTGCACTTTAAGGCTGCAGGGAGCAATCCGAAATAGTTGATAAAACGGTGGATATTGTTTGACGCAGTTTTTGTTTTAAAATTACCAGACTTCAATAACTTATCGTTATCATAATTAGGGTCCCTTTACTTTCAATTAAACAGAATTTCTACGTCTGCGTTGCGTGAACACCGTCCCAAGTATGTAAATTGAGAAAGGCTAACAACTTTGACTTACGTTGTTTCCTATAGATCACATGATGGTCAGTTTTTCGCGGATCTAGTATTATCTTATGCACGTCATTGTAACGTTGACAATTGTAATAAAAGTACAACTATAACAAAGGCACCAACTCACTTTTCCCACCTTAAAGTGGATTAGATAGCATATAGCCCATAACGAACAGTTCTGTAGAATTTATGGAACTAATCCAGTGTTTTAGACAGCAGATAAAAGAGGGTTAACGTTAAGCTTTTCGTAAGAGCATGCCATCAGAAAGCAACACCGCGGTATATTCAACTATTTTAGAAGTCGGCATAATGATTGATTTGACCTACGTGAGGGTAAAACTATGAGTAAAAATATATTAACCAACCTTCCACTCTAACGTGTTGTAAAAACCATTAAACATTTTGTTAAGTTTAGCGCTGATTGACAGCTGTCAAACTATTCTCATCATCATCATAACATCACAGACAGCAGTAAATTAGTGGTTCACACTAATGCTTAACTGCCACACAACCGCGAATAAAAAAGCACACTCTGTATAAGAGAAAAGAGAAAAGAAGGGAATAGAATGGACCTAACTACTAAAAAATAGCTTCATCTATATTCAAACATTCAACATCAAAGTGCCAACACCTTACAAACAAACAACTGAACGATAAGTGAACCTAATACGTCGTCAGAAACACAGACTCCTTACGGCTTCCACTGCACCGCGTCATTAGAAGTATTCACTTCACAGACAACCTGGCCAAACAACAACATTCTCGCTACTTGGGCCGACCAGCCGCCACCTCACTGAACATCTCCAGCCACCGATTCAGCGAGTCGAGAGGGCCTCAGCCTGGGAGATGAATACTCTCTACAGCAACCAAACCCTTTGTGAACGACTTCGTTTTTCTACACCAGTTCATAACCCGTCCATTTGGCACCTTATGCCAGTCGCCCCCAGTTGAAGCAAATTGCTCAGTGTGGTAGACGACTAGCTGGGATCATTAGTAGATTACCTAGCCATCTAAATCTGTGCTAATATAAGAATTGAACGGAAGAACTTGTTTGACAATCACTGCCAACTACCCGGCTCCTAACCTTCTCGATGCTTACTCGTTGGTGCCACCCGATACGAGCGATTGAACGCAAACGCCAGTGGTCCAATGCCTGATGACGGTTCACGTCTTCTACGCTGAGCGAACTGTTATCTTTTTTCTCTTAGTTCCTCTTGTGGATTTGCATGGTGGTCATACTTGTTAAGATAGAAAAATCTAAGGTCTGCATGAGCAAATTTCTGTGTACGATTATCAAAGGATACAGCGAAACCCTTCACATATTTTGTAAAGAAGAACAGCGAGAGAGTCGCACTCTGGTGAACTCGGTGTCATTCGTTAATTTGGAATGCGTCGGGTTCTTTTTTTTTCTTGCAGAATTCTTAATGTCATACTGCAATTCAGCATCTGAATGATAGTCAAAGGATCAGCCTTGCAAAACTTATTCGTTGTTGAGCGTTGTGGTGTTTCAATGGACCCATCATTCATAGATATCGGTCGTTGCTCAAAAGGAATGATAATTGGGTTAGACTGAATCAGTTATTTGAAGATGAACAGGTACTTGTGATACGTTTGTGGTTAGCACCTCTAAAAACGCAGACCGATCGGCTGGGTCTAACCCACCTTTATACAAACATGACAGATGTGGGCCAGTAATACGTATAACGCTGCTTCAGACGTTGACGAAACGTGGCGGTCTGGTCTATCTATACCTTCCGATCAAAACCACACTTGGTCTTTCTTAATGTCGACCTTCCATGATACAGTGAGTTGGCGAAGTTTAATATAGGCCAGAAACCCAGTTGTACTCGGTCAAAAATCTTTTGTGATTGTCACAAAAGCTCCTGGACCTTTTCATGATTGTCTGAAGGATTGTCTATTGACCCATTGTCTCCACCAGCTGAACCAGACGACTTGAAATCCTGATCAATGCCTCCACCTCTTAAAAGGGTATGCTACAAGGCTATTCAGATTTGCGATCTTATAGCGTTTGGTACCCGAGATACAACCGCGAACCATAGTTCTCGTGGGTGGTTTTACTCATACATACTAGGCTAGCGGCTAGGTCACTAGTAACGGTAGTCGTCTGGCGATAAGTCGCGATTTCAGTTTTGGATACCACGAATGCATCTACTTAAGTATGGCCAACATGGCAGTGTTCAGTACGCAGGTCGTCTTATATTTCATATGACTTCAAGTGTGTCGTGGTGTTTAAACTGGAAACTCAACTTTTAACCCTCTACACGTTACAGAGTGGCGGTGATATGGTAGAGTGGAAGGGCCATCTGAACTGCTTCTCAAAATGTTTTGTTAAGTGTCATACTCCTATTGATTTGGTTTACATCAAGGTAGTATTTTAAGAATAGTTTCACTGAAACACGATCGTTCTAGGTCAGACCGAAACTCGAATCTAGTGCTTCTTTTTGAAAAGCGACAACTGCGATTAGTTGTGGATGATTTTTAATCCATATCAATGTTATGGGTTGGTATGAATTAGCGGCTAATTCCATTTCGTCACTTTTCTTAAGTAACCATGTTTCTTGGTTCGGGGCAATGCCTAAGCTTCTTGGCTTGTGTAAACTGCCGTAAGGATATTTCATCCAGTTTCTGACAAGGTCAAGAACTTTTCAGATATCCTGTTCACGTTGTGCCCACTTCCTCTTATACCTGCCTGAGTTGTTCCCTGTTTTCTAGCCCAACAACAACTAGGGGTTGCATGGTTCATAGTATTAAGCTTGCGTCTATCAGGCACACTTCAGTAGGAAACGTGAACGGTTTCACAATAGCCAATCTTTGTGATGGGTGTTGTCTTCGTGCAATGAAGTTGGAAGGAACGATGATATTCCGGCTTACGTGATTGTTGAGGATAATAATGCAGTTGGTAGTTCGGGTTGATGGCCTCGATGTTCGGTTGTTTGCCACGCTTTCCATTTGGATTGCAAACGTAGTCACCCAGCTAAGGTTACGTCATCAGTGTTTAAGAGTTTGTGTGTATAGGACTTAGCGGTGTCTTTACCCCATAGCATAATCTGGATCTAGAACCGTTTTCCAACGAGTTCAGTAATTCTGAATACGGTCACGAATAACTATGTAGCCAATATATGATCAAACCGGATCCAGAAAAATGAGTGTCAAGTGGAGCAATAGCGAGTAAGACGTGTACAGTTCTTGCTGAAAAAACACATTTAACGCAGGATTATAAGGACCGTGCAACAATATCCGGACGACGAGATTACAATCCATCCTAGTCACTTGAACAATACTATGATCAATCTGAGCCTTCACATTCGGAGCCCAAAGGACTATGTGTCAACTATGTCATTTTTACGAGGGAAACTAGAACCTATTGAAAAGGCTACTGCTAAAGACGAATAGATTCAATGGAGGAAGATGGGCGATTTCGAAATCCTGGACACTTGGTGGGAATCACAAGGCCTACCGCTGTCAGATGTACGTTGTAACAATGCGGCTGTGACCGTGTTCGTTGTTGAGAAAACTCCAGTTTGCTGGACAACAGTGGTTACCTGAAAGGTGCTTTCAGTGTTAAATGGATATTGGAGGTGTCGTCATTTCGATACGTTTGCTGTGTTGCATTTCAGCATACACAGATTTTAAGCTAATTTGGCTACTTGTTGACTTCTTTGTTCTGAAGTAGGACTGCTGAGGTCATGTATATTAATACATATTAAAAGTGAAACCGTAATTTCGAAAGTTCACTTAGCGTACCTTCATCTTCTGTGGGGGAATCGCTTTCTTCGGCTGATAACTGCCTCCTTACTGTATTCAGCCCCATATAAAGAAATGATGTAGTTCAAAACTGGCAAGGGTGGGTCTGCTGGACCCTCACCAATTACGTTTAAAGAATGTGCCGAAATTTTGGTTGCACCTTTTGTTAATATATTCATAGAATTCATCACACAGACGACAATTGCTGACCGCTGAGAAACATCACGTCGGCAATAAAGATAGATACATCCTAATTTCGATCGATCACGTGCACGTCGGTGGTGTTAGCAGCTTTTGCAAAGTTTCCCCTTTAACATCTTATCTTGCGAAATAGCTACACTGATCCATAATAATTTGTGTATTGTCGATCTTGGCTCACTGTTGGCGCACTGTATATTGTTTTGTCCACTTATTTTTGTCATCCTCTAGCAGCCAGTATAGGGCAGTCCGTTTCTGTTTCCTTGATTGTAGTAATGATTTCAGCAGCAACGACAGAATGATTATGTTTTGTCCTCTTAAACAGTGTGGCATTTAACCATCCCCCACTATGTTACTAAGTGAGTATCTTCCGAATCGCCCCAAGTTTACTTGCTTAACTACTCAGGAATCTTCCCCACTTGTCGCGAATTCGTGTATCCTTTAAAGTGCAATTTTCTCCATCTTGCATTCCCATTTATGTGAGCCATATGTCCATTCCAAAGGATTCGGTTGTGTTAAAGTGCACTGATGGTATCGTCTTTGATGTACACTGTTGGAAAATATTCTACCTAGCTCTGCAGAATAGTCTTACTAAATTGTATAGTTGATGGAACGCACGCTGCTTGTCGCCCAATACATCCAAGTGCATTGTTTTATTTTCCGTTCTTGAAGAAATGCCTACCACCAGCTTTGTCATATATATCCCTAAATGCAAGTTGAAGACAATTTCCTTCCTTGCTCCCAATCTGTTAAGCTGTTAGGTGTTTCTTTGAGCCACATTGACTTGGTCTGTTTATATTAACAACGTTTTTGTTAAAGTAAGTAGACTCACTTTTTATGTTTTACCTTTAAAATCGTTTTCAACCCATTATATCCTTATCTTCTGTTTTGCGAATAAATGCGTGCCCCCCTTTTGGCCGTAGTGTTCTTCGGTCATTTTTTGTCGTCTTTACCAAAGATTTTCAACTTCTTTCTTGATCCATCAACCTTTTGTCTAAATGTAACAGGGTTTATAGTTATAAATTTATTGATTCTGTAGTCTTTCAACATTTCAAAACATGCAAGTCACC
Source organism: Paragonimus heterotremus (assembly GCA_013368495.1). Taxonomy (NCBI): domain Eukaryota; kingdom Metazoa; phylum Platyhelminthes; class Trematoda; order Plagiorchiida; family Troglotrematidae; genus Paragonimus; species Paragonimus heterotremus. The sequence goes on along the minus strand of LUCH01003358.1, from coordinate 29,138 downwards.
TAATTCTCCAAACATTTCTCTACATCCGATCATCTTCTTCATTCTGATCTTTCTGAATGTTTCTCTTCACTCACAATAAGGTGCCATTTCAGATCTGTATATGCGCATACCCTTGTATACGGTTAGTCTGCTATCCCTCACATAGCACGACTTCTTTTTAATTCCGATAATTCTGTAAAGCAGTTTGCTGCAAAGTTAAGTTAATAACTTTATTAAATATTCTGTCTGCCAAAGATGTGACTATGTTAGTTGTAAATATGCATCATCCCCAAGGTGCATTAAGAAATTTCTTGACTCAATTTGAACTGATTTAAAGCCCCTGGCCTATGCGGTAGACAATAGTGATTAAAACCATGTCATACAGAATGAGACATACTTAGACAGCGCTACTATTATACAGGATTTATAGAAACGTATACTGAGTTGAAAAAGTTCTAGAGTCTGGTTAGAAAAGATAGTTGGGAGGCCAACAGTATCTTATTCTCCCAATATTCTCCGCTGGATACCACAGATATGGCAACCCGATTTATCTTATGCGACGACTTGTGCAGTTTAAATTTGGTGTTGGTTGGTTAGTATTGGTTAATTGTAAGTTAAGATATTTCCAGATGTCCAGCCCTGTCCAACAGAATAATAATTACTCTCAACCAAAGACTTTGACTCAAAGGTCTGCACCACCTACCACCGAATCGATGCAACAGGCCACAATGGGTGTCACTTCCCGAATACACAGTCATCAATTTCCTAACCGACAGCCTGAGGAGCCGTGCCAAATTTGCATGACATCAGGGAATCCGTCGGTGTGTTTATCACGCTCTTCAGTCTTGCCCTGTAGAGCATTCGGTTGCTTAAGTCGACACAGTAAGTAGAGAAGCAGTGGGTTCGTATTATGGATTTTCCATTTAGCATGCTGGTGACCGCTGACATACGTAGAACACCACCCACAATCGATCGAAGTTTTCTGTTGTGATCGGTCACCCTAATAATTTATATGAATGGATAGCTACATCTAACATTCGCCTTCATCACTGTACGAAAAATGCAGTCGATTGCCACTAATCTACAGTCTGCCATCTCTATTCCGCTGTAGCAACCGACTACGGTCTAAGATCGTTTGTAACATTTGACCTCGCGGTAACTCAGTGGTAACTGAGTAACCAATCATAAACTGTCGCAGGTTCGATCATAGATGCAGCGAATACTTCCGTCTAGATCTAGACAATCTGTCGATATTCAGTGGACAAATTACCCTATGTGTCACGTAACAGTGATCTACTTCGGGGGTAGATGTGGGAAACTAAACCGTCATATATATATATATATATAATATTCCAGAACGAAAAATCCAGACCAACTAACCAAGTATGATGCTGAGCGTGTAATTAGCGAACTAGATAGAGGAGGACTTCAGTCTACACGCCTAATCTATGTGACGGCTGTTCCGTTTATTGTCCTCGGCTTTGATCCACATAACGTCTTGTCCATCAACAAGTTCATTGACCGTCTCATTCGATTTAAACCGGAAGTCTAGGGTTCAGCTGTTCTGTGTTTGGAATTCGAGTTCTCCTGACAGTACATTGTGCACGGGTCTGAGAACACACCGAGTTCCTGTCGAAAAGATATAAAACACGGTTACTTATAAAGACATGTAGAAGAAAACTTGAAATCAGCACGTACAATTAAGGAAAGATAATTTGGAAGTAACCTTTTTTTGTCCATTTCGCGTTGTATCTGGTCTGGGCACTTTTTACTTTATTTTCTTGCCTTTTTATTTTCCAAAAGTAATTGTTTTCAATAGTAAGGATGAAGATCAATATAACATGCATAGTAGTATTTCCGCCACTGAATTGAGCTTCTGGCTGTAGTTTTCAGCATCACTAGTCAACATTATTGCGCATCTTTCGGACCCCAGCCTGTTTGTCGAGTAGAGACGACAATAGGTTTAATGGACACTGATTCCTTGCCCTTGGAAACGTACCCAGTGGGATATTCTTATCTTCAGGTATCAGTGGGTGAATTATGTGGATCAGATTTTGCTTTTTCTGGCTATATTGTAACTGAACTGTGATTCAATAGAAACGCACAATTTTCCCACAGGCTGTTTCACCATTACATCTGAGTTTACTCGATGTTTCTGTTGGTATGATTTGCTTTCATACTCTTCACGGAAATGTGAAAGTCACTTCAACTACTTCTTTTTATTCCTAAATCTTTAATTGCCCCATGGTCTTAAATTTACAGATTTAACCGTTGTACATATTCTCAGAGATTGTTTGAACAATAATCTGGTTTACTCTTTCGCTTCCCACTCCAGTCTATTTGTGTGAAACATATTGAGGGCTGTCGGTTTTTGCCATCACTGTTTGCGTTGACATTAGTTAAAATGATTGACTGAACCTCGAATGCACATCACGCTATATGAACGACAAATACTGTGGTTAAGAGATAACAACTTATCTTCATATTTGGCCGTATTTCTGATTTTCCTCTATCATTTACATTATTGTTTTCAAACCAAAGACGACTAAGATTATACTGTTTTTTGGTATAACTGAAAACTGGAAGCGTATATGTTTGATCGAATGCTATGATAACGACCAACTGTCTGTTATCTAGTACTTCTAATAAGTGATGCTATACGACTTAGGTTTTGGAAGATGGAAGTTGATATCAGAAAAATAATCTTTAAATTGGCACTTAGAGTCTAGCCATAAATATCGACAATACTGTGTCAGTAGTCACTACTTAACTGCAGTACGGGCGTGACAAACTAACACTGGTTTAAAAATACCCTTACGCCTTAACTTATTCAATAATATCCACGTTGCAACAACTTGAATTCTAAGTTAGAATGAGCCACGATGTTCTGGATACTTCTGTTGACCCACGTGAAATAAACACACAAGACTCGAACCTTATTTCCATTATACCTTTTTTGTCTTAAGGTTTCTGGATACCACTCGTCCATGGTTCAGTGTCAGTTTAAGGTAACCTTAGGTCTCTCTTGAACAGACAGTGAGGCTTGTACACCACACTGAAATCTGGACATTGTTTGGGGACTTAAACTTACACTAATCTTGTTCGAAGTGAATCAGCAAACGCTCACTGTAGACAGCTGAGGCGTAGCTGTGTTACTCAAAATAAGATTGTATATTCTGTCTGTGCCACATCTATTCTTTTGCTTCCCCCTAGTATATTCTGGTCGTCCTGATTCATTGACCCATGTTGATCCGACTAGATTCGGCGGTCTGTTAGTGATTAGAATTGAATAAACCAACGGTTGACGGAAAACAAACGAATAATCGCTTGCAGCTTCTTAAAGCTACTTTGGCGCCGGTTGAGAAAGCCAAGGCAAATGTAATTTAACTGTTAAGTCCTTTTTAGCACACAACCGAGACTTCTGGCGAGTGATTAATGGGGTCTCAGTAAACGTGAACATTTTTGCCCGGTTGAATGTTGTGATCACACGGGACGATGAAACTACTTCAGCTTTGTCGGGCCTGAGTTAACTGCCTTGCGGTGAGGTCGACCTTCGGTTGGTTGGTGCACAGCTGTTGTCCGGTTGGCTCATCGATTGGCGCAGACGCTTTGGTAGGGTTTCCTTGGCGCGTTTCTTCAGTCAGTCTGTCTGTCTCCTTAATGTATTTAACACCACGGCTACAGCTGGACGAGTAGACACAATGGCTGCTCGAGGGAACAAGCTCCGGTTTCTTGATTGATGGCAAGGGCATCGCCCTGTTACGCGCAATGATACGCAGCTGGGCGGCGTTATAAGTCCGATGTAAATCGAGTCGGAGACTGTTGTCACCGTACCACTAGCTTCTCGCCTTGGTAGAATAACCCAATGAAAACCGCCTTTTTTCGCACGATAGGTTGGGCCTCGTTGTAGATGTGCAATTGGCCCGAAACTGAGGAAGTTAAGATGCTGTTCTGTCTACGTGGGTTTCCGGTATACTACACAACTCATTGTTCACTCAGATTTTCTGACAATTAACCCATTGAGAAAGGTCACTGATTTTTTGTTCTTATATTCACACATGAAGTGATTGTTAGTCTGGAGTGAGTTAGACTTGGTCGAAAGGTTTTCAAGTTTATCCTGGCTCTTCACGATTATCACTATATCGTCCAGGTATCTCCTCCGAAGAACAACCTGACTGATTGTGTTTGGCGCTTCTTCTTCTACTTTCACCGTGAAAATATCAGCAAGCAATGCAGACAGCGGGCTTCTCGGTACTACTTCTTCAGCTTGTTTAAATCCGCCACCGTTGAAATAAAAATTGACATTCTTTGTGCACAAAAATGTCAAATCTTTAAAGATCGGGACTGGTATACATGTTGAATACGGATAAGCCGAAATATAGCATCATAAGTACCCGAGTGTTTCAATCAAGTTTGAGTTAGTGAACGGTGATTGAACGTCATAGGAACACATTTTTATGTTGTGTATGTTGACCGCTTCAAGGGCTGTCAGATGTTCATAAGTGTCTTGGAGGCTGTTCTCACGATTTATTTTTTACGGGTTTAAGAATGTTTACCAATCACCTTCCAAGTTGGGTTGTCATTCATAACAAGAATGGTTTTGATAGACACGTCAGGATTGAGTTTTAGGAAGACCGTTCGTCTGTATGGTCTTCGAGACAACTCGTTCATGGTTATGGTATTGTGCTGATGAAATAACACAGTATATCAGTAAAGTTTGCAACTCACGTGTTACCTACCTTTCGACCTATAAACCATTATCTGGTTGGGCATCGACTCTAAATTCCGTACTGTCCGAAAGCATTATGTTTATTTTAACCAGGTAGTCAAATCTTTCGAGAGTGACCACTCCAAAACCTTATGACAGGTTTTAGTATGATAATATTTTCACTGCTTTTTAGGTCCTTGAGAACACTGAGATGTTTGGTGAGAGCAACTCTTTGTTGGGCAGGTGAAACACAAAAGTTGTTACTTATCTCACCTACTTTGGTTTTTAACCAACTCACACTCAGGTGAAGACGGCATGAACTCGACAAGCTGACCGAATAAGTTTTCGAATTCGACTTCGATGTGTGCTCTCTCTGAATTGCGAGTCTTCACTTTGAAATTTTGCCTAGATGAAGTGGCTTCCGTTTCCGTGCCCGCTAAGTGTGTTGCTAAATTTGTCACATGCTTGTACAGGTCTGATAGAACTAGCTCCATCATTCCGTATGATCATAACGTGCAGCTGGGCAAAACTGTTCACGTTTATTGAAACCCTATCAATCACTTGCCAAAAGTCTCCGTTGTTTGTTCAAAAGGACTTGAAAGTTAAATCACGTTTTCGTTGGCTTTCCCAACCAGGGCTTTAAGAAGCTACAGGCGATTATTCGTTTGTTTTCCGTCAACCGTTCGTGTATTCAATTTTAAGTATTACGAAATGAATTCACCCATGAACTCCATGTTTTGTCTACGCCATTCAGTTTAGTACTGGAGGCAAAATGTTTCCTACTGTTGGACAGTGTTTGAACTTCAGTGCGGTGTATCTGTTTTCGTTGTCCGCCTCATTGGAAACTCAGACCAATATCCAGACCATCTCTACCTGACATTAAGTCGCAAAAGGTGATATCGGGATAGGTGTAGTGTTCACTGCTAGTTCAAATCCTGGTCTGGGCAGAGAATTGAACTCCGTCTCTCCCCCTTATGGGGTGAATGAAGTGACCCTTATTCTATTGACCGTATACTAGCTAGGCACATACCTACTACAATCCCTTGCAGCTACTTCACCGTCTGCTACATAGCTTTCGTTGTTAAGGCATCAGCTATCTTGTTTACTTGAATCGATGATCCTCCTAGTTGAGCTTTTTGATTAGACTAAAGTCACTGACTTCATTGAACTTACTAAGTAATGCTTCACTCGTCACTATGTCACCAGATATGTGGATCAGTACAAGCTGAACACTACTAGTTATAAATTACAACTCCCACATTCTGTAAATTTGTCTCCCAATTGACTGTTATATAAACTAGTCGTGATCTTGAAATTACTTAAAAGAACGATGATTTCATCAAAATTCATCAGAAAACGAACTTCTTTCGTTGTTTTGGATATTTACCTGTTAATGCAATTTTATCGCAGCTTTGGTTGGACACAGAATAAAGTAGGTGTTGCATATGTCGTGTTTGTAAAGTATAACATTTACTTTACGGAATTGGCACATTTCGTGCTAATAATTGTTTATTCTTTTGGGTAGATGAAACGATAAGTTGACTTTGTCTTTCTTGATCATTTCAGTGCAAACCACACTGTGATAATTCTGCCTATTTTTCTTTAGTTTACTTTATCTACCCACCTCTTTATATTCGAGTTTAACAAGTGAACACATCCAACTACTATCTATGGATGTTTGGTTATTTAGCTTGTGTGTACGATGTATTTAGTTGTGTTAGTAACACAGGTCTCTATGAAACTGAATCAAAACTGGGAAGCTTTATGAGTGTAAGTTGGCGTGTAACCAAAAACCTACGCATTGTTTTTAATTTGTGATTTATTTGATTGAATATATTTCGGGCTGAGACGATATTAATTTAAACCATATGTATATTGCATGTGCTTTTTTTCAAGATTTTCTACACATAAATATTGTAATATAAAATATCATTTCATGCTAACCGTCGTAGAAGACAGAATCTGTTTCATGCCCTGATTAGTTTTGCATGTCTATTAGTTTGCATTACCTTATACATATTTAGATCAGTTCTGTCGATAACTATCCGTGAGAAACCGAAACTTAGTCTAAAGGCTGATCGTGAGGCTTGGTTAGTGGAAAAAATTAAGGAAATGGAGATCGCTTTTGCCTCAGGGAACAGCAGTAAACTCTTTAAGCCGATCCGTGCTACCGGTCCCAAGCGACCGTCTGTCACTGAAGCTATCAGCAAGGCAGATGGCACACTAATGTATAATAAGTCCAGAAGGTTGGAACGCTGGGCGGAACACTTAGGGTCAATTTGGCTGGCCTCCTGCTTCAACCGTGCTGCCTCCACAAACTTGTGATGTAACACCCTGAGACTGAGGTTCGCAATTGCATCTCGGTTCTCAATCGTAATAAGTCCGCTGGTCCAGATGATCTAGTGCCAGTACTTTTTAAAGAAGGTGGAGAGGTGTTAGTTGAGGCCTTGACTCAGCTGTTTCAACTTGTGTGGTCGACGGAGACCCTCCCTCCGTGCTGGGGTCACGCGATAATAGTTCCTGTATTCAAGAAGAGTATTAGGAGTTCTTGTGAAAATCGTACGGAAATTAGTTTGATCCCAGTCATTTCTAGGGTTCTAGCCTTCCTTATACTTCCTCGACTCACTGCAGTTCGGGAGTTAAACATTAGAGAGCAGGCAGGGTTTCGTCCTGGTCGGGGATGTATAGATCATATTTTTACCTTTCGTCGAATTTTGGAGCAGCGTCGTGTATACCGCCGGCCAACAATTGCCATATTTCTCGACTATAAAGGTGCGTTTGATTCGGTGGATCGATCTACACTTTTAGAGTCGCTTAAACGCAGGAGTGTACTGACCAAGTATGTGAACATACTGTCGGCGCTTTACTCCCATACATCGGCTTAGGTTAGGGTATACGGTGAGCTGTCTGATAGTTTCAGCACCATGAGCGGCGTTCGTCAAGGCTGTCCCCTTTCACCATTTTTATTTAATTTCGCCATGGACGAACTAATGGAGGACTGTGTACTGCATTCGATTAGTGTCGGTGTGGACCTACTACCTGGTGAAAGACTGACTGATCTTGATTATGCTGTCGATAAGGTGTTGCTGTTTGACAACTTTCAAGCGGCACAAGCAACGCTGAACGCAATTTCGCGTTCTGCTAAGTACTTCGGAATGCGCTTTGCAGCCTCGAAATACAGAGTACTTCTGCAAGATTGCTGTGATTACGTTGGTTTAATGTTAGATAATGAAGTCATGGAAGTTGTTGACCGGTTTTTATATCTGGGAAGCTGCATCAGCGATGGCGGCGGAGGTGTAGGGAATGAAATAGAGGCGCGTATTTCTAAGGTTAGGACGGTGTTCACTAATCTGAGGCACTTCTGGCGACAGAAAGATATCTCTCCGAAGCTTAAGGGTCACGTATCTCAGACAACAGTGAGGGCTGTATTACTTTGCGGCAGCGAAACATGACCCATCAGGGTAGAAGACGTGAACCGTCCTCAGGTATTTGACCACCGGTGTCTGCGTTCAATCGCTCGTATCGGGTAGCACCAACGAGTAAGCAACGAGGAGGTTAGGAAGCGGGTGTTTGGCACTGATTGTCAAACGAGTTCTATTATTCAGTCACTGCATTTGCACAGACTTAGATGGTTAGGCCGTGTACTAAGGATGCCAGCTAGTCGTTTGCCTCACCGAACACTGTTTGCCGACGCTTTGACCGATTGGCGTAAGGTGCGAGGTGGACAGATGATGACCTGGCGTAGACAAGTGAAATCGTTCATGAAGGGGTTGGCCACTGTAGATCGGGTTCGTCTCCCGGGTTGGAGCCCTCGCGACTCACAGAGTCGATGGCTTGAAACTTTAGGTGAGATGGCGGCTAACTGAGCTCAGTGGTGTGAATGTTGTCGTTGTCTGTTCGAGTTGTATGTGAAGTGGGTGTACTTAATGACACGTGGTAGTGAAAGCCGTAAGGAAGCTGTCTTGCTGATGACGCCTTACTTTCACTTGCAGCTCGGTTGTTTGTTTGCAAGTTGTAGGCGCCTTGATGTTGTATGTTTGAATGTGGACGTGGCTATTTTTAGTGACTAGGTCCCTCCCGTCTTCCTTTTTTCTTCTCTCTTCCTTAACAAGGTTTGTTTCTTCTTCTTCATGGTTGTGTGGCAGTTAAGCATCAGTTAAAATCAACCCTTCAAACGTTGTCAACCTGAGATTGACCTGGTCGTTATATATATATATATATATATATATATATGCTTGATTGAAGAAAGAATGTAAACCCGAACGTTTACACTCACCACCAGGACCCATTGTCAAACAGAGCGAGAATGGAGACAACTAAAATCGCTTCATAGGTTCGTTATCGTGTACGTTGGTGTGTTACCCGTTTTTGTTGTTTGTGATAGGCAAAACAATTTTTCCGGAAAAAAACTTAAAAAGGCAGGCCAGTAGTTGTATGTTTTGGTGTGTCAATACTAGAAACAAGCGGTTGAACCTGGGGATGACTAAGCGATCGGATCTGATAAAGTAAAACATGAGTGACCACTTTTTGAATTAACTGTGTACTGCAATGAAATTAATGGACTCATTGGCCGTGGTGCTTAGTACGCTCCGACGGTCGCAACTATTCAGAGTTTATCTTTTCAAATGTTTGTGGTCGGCGGAACGTTGTGAGCGTCGAAATCAGTGTGTTTGCTAAATTTACTGCAGTATATAGTTAATTCGGGAAGCAATCGCTCTTGTTTTGCTCTGGCCATCTCTCAGACTTCGTCTAGTTAAGAGTGGGTGCTGAGCTTATCTGTTATATGTATGAAACCGCATTCGACGAGTTTCTAGTGCATGAGTCAATGAATGGTTCGGATTAACCGCTTGGCAAGAACATCTTACGGAACCACTTCACTTCTTCCCTTTGTATATTAGTAAATGATTAATCTCCAAGATCACTCTGTGGTTAGATGATTGTTGAACAACAGTATGGTATCAGTGATTACCGCCTTATCATATACCGTTGTCAGTATATTCCAACAGGTCGCCTTAAAACACCACACCCGGCAGTGATTGTACGTCATTCGTTTCCACTGTTTTATCGATTGACTTTCAAACAGTGAAACATGGACGGCTCCAAAGAAATGTTCGATCTTCTCATACATAATAGTAGTGAAATCCTCATTCACATTTCTCACCTGCAGTGTTGAATGTGACTCCCGAAAAGCAGTGTTACGATTTGATGAAATGGCCTTACTCAGATAAACCATCAAGCATGTGCAAGTTGTCTGCTCACTGATAACCTCATCAGAAACGAAAGCTAATGAAGAGCCAGCATTTTCCAAAGGTTCTGACGCTACCTTGGTTTGTGTCTTACTGGATATACTGACCTGATTGAATTAAGTTGTTTAAATAAGGAGAATAATGTTGATTTCGTCTGCGGCATCAACTGGGAACTGTAAGCTGCGTGACCGCTTGGTGACATCAAATAGATCACTAGTGTCTGTTGGGTCGACGGCGATCAATTCAGCTACTGACTGGCGTGCGGGTTTAACGGTACTGGATGACGATCTCAAACAGGTCTTTCTGGAAAACGTTGGTTCATATTTGGTCATTGTGAAGTTGCAAATAAATCTTAATCCCTTACCTTACAAATGGTTTGTTACTATGCAACATAATTGGTCACATGCGGCCTGACTGCTGTCACATTGTGCAAACCTGTTTAGGAATAGTCGAGATGATCAAGTCTCGAATCCGCTATCATGTGACTTGTAATAGACCTCTTTACAATTGAGCGGTTTCATGCATTAAAACAACTCCTTTGTTGTATGTGATCCAGTGGGTAGAATGACGATTGACCTCGTTTGTTTACGTTCCCAAGGTGCTAACGTAAGCGAGATTAGGATTCTAATCAGCTGGTTAACAAGATAATGAGGTTCGAATGAGAATTGCTCCGCATGCTTCTTTGCCCAGAAACAAATATCGCGAATCCTAAGGAAAAGTGTACGTTTTTAACCTATCTGTTCGATTGTGAAATATCCGGAGTTACAAGTATGTTGGGAATTTGAGTTAACGTTATTGCTGTTGTCTGTGAAGTGACTTAGTGATGCATAATACTGCAGGTTTAAAATGTAAATTAACCGGAAGAAACATATTTTCTGATCTCTGTCTGACAACTTGGTACAATTCCTCCTTAATTTGCAATAAGGTTTCATGGCTACTCTCTGGTTCTTTTCTATATTAATGGCTTAAGGATTTACTTGGGGATTGCCTTCTGTGTCTACAATACTGCTACATGAGTTAAGGATGCGAACGTGTTTTTGGAATTTAACCATGGTCGTTTGATATTCCGAATTTTTTATGGTTTGGTTTCATGCACACAGCGTTAACTGACAACGTTAACCCGAAACAAGTGAAATTGACATTTCCCCTAGGCTAAGGCATTGATTAATCAGAAAAATGAACATACTTTATTTCAAATGGGTTGCAAATTTTTCGTAAGTTGGTTAAGCTCAGTAATTGGTTTGTTGACGTGTCGACCTAGTCTCTCTCTCTCTCGCTAGTTAGTTATCTGCCTACCTGGATTTTTTATTGCAGACCTTTTCGATTATTTTATGAATGATTTTAAAGTATGGTTGGAATATTTCCTTAAACTCGCGGAGATTTTAGATTGAACTGATGGTACTTAGTAATAGGATTGCCAGCTATCCTGTATATGAATCATTACATCTGTCCGTTCTTCTCATAACCTACTGGTTTCTGGAATATTTCCAAAAGCGTTCTCATTAGACTATATTAACCAGATACATTTGATTGTCTGTACATTGGTCAGGTAAATCGACAAAATATCCTGTTTTCATACTTCGTTTAATGTGACTGTTAAATCACGATATAAAGTATGCCAGCTGTTGTAAACTGAAAAGAACTAGATTTTCATGCTCCTAATTTTAATTATGATATTTTTCAGTTTCCTTCTGTTCAAACGGCTTTCTTTGTTCATGATGACATTGAGAATGAAAGCTGTTTCTGTTACCTTTATTTTCCCGTAGGTCCATTACTGTACTTCATAGGTATTGACCATGGTGAATATTCTGAATCTGAGATAGCTTTATTTACTCTTCTAAATGGATTCACTGTGTATTTGCTTAAATTTTGTTATACTCGGTTTTATGTGTAATTTATCCAAATGTGTATGCTTTTGCATTTTTACTTCTCTGGTTGGGTTTCGGCTTTTGTAACGCAGAGATTGTTTCGTCTTGATTTTGGATAAGACGATAATAGGACTGACAACTTGACTCAACATACAATTGAGATCTTTTAATACACAGTCTAGCACAAGCCACTCTTCCTGATGTTTGTCACTCACTCTTTATCTACTGTTTTCGTTCATTTTAGATTAATTTCTTCACTTTTCGTACCTCTAATTGAATTGTGTTTTTATTATAGATGACGTACTAACGACTTTGTCAAACGAATACGAGAACAGTTTATTAACGAACTCAATCAGTGGATTTAGGTCTGCAGATAAATTACCAAAGCAACCACAAGCAATCGAACACAGAATACCGTTTTTGTTTTCATCTGGCTCGTAATTCACAGTGTCTGGTTATGTATACATTGGATAAAATTCCTTCCCACTCGCATTTACCACCATTGACTACAGTGAACGGAACCGCGACAACCACCACTACGGTGTTAGGCCATAGCAACGGATCTGGCATGAACACCTCATCTGCTTCATCACTTTGTGTAGGAACTAGTAATAATAATGTCAAATCTACACTCAACATCACCCAGCTGTATGAGGATCGTCAACATCATCGACAGTTTGGCGATAATTCGTCTATAGCTACAAGCAATTCTACCGCACAATTACACCTACCCAGTGTATCGATTGGCCCGGCAAATTGTTCCACAACCAACTCGAGTATTCGTTCAGGCGCTTCGGTTGTCAAACCAAATGTCTTGTCACCCGGCCAACAGTCAGGTAAAATGGACGGACATGGAAACAATGGTTTAAAAATTCGGAATCGCACCACGGCCGGTGGTGTAGGTGGTGGTGGAATTGGAGCTACGTATAATGGTGTGTCAAACAGCGTAGGTCAATCAGGTACAAACGGTGGTGCTACGGAGATCAACAACACCGCCAATCAGACGGCCATCTCCACTTCCGCCCTCTCTGTGGTCAGTGCCTATCATAGTCATACGAACCCTTCCGGATTGACGCCCGAAATGGCCATGAAACTATATGTGCACAAATTGACTGCATTTGAACATCACGAAATATTTAGTTATCCACAAGTGTACTTTGTTGGGCACAATGCCAAAAAACGGGCTGGCGTGATTGGTGCTCCACACAATAATGGCTACGATGATGAACAAGGTTCTTATCTGAACACAGCTCATGACCACGTGGCCTATCGGTATGAGGTGTTGAAAATTTTGGGCAAAGGTAGCTTCGGTCAGGTGGTTAAAGCATATGACCATAAAACGGGCACATACGTGGCCTTGAAAATGGTTCGAAACGAGAAACGATTCACACAACAAGCGGCTGAGGAAATTCGCATATTGGAACAACTAAGGCAACAAGATAAGGACAATACACGTAATGTGGTTCATATGTTGGAGCATTTCACTTTTCGCAGCCACGTTTGTATGACTTTTGAATTGCTGAGTATGAATCTGTACGAACTGATTAAGCGAAGCAAATTTCAAGGCTTCCCTTTGCAGTTAGTGCGAAAATTCGCGCATTCTATTCTAGTATGTTTGGAAATGCTTCATCGGAACAAAATTATACACTGTGATCTAAAACCGGAGAATATACTACTCAAACAACAAGGTCGCAGTGGAATAAAAGTAATCGATTTTGGATCAAGTTGTTACGAGAGTCAACGAATTTACACTTATATACAGTCTCGTTTCTATCGCGCCCCTGAAGTGATTCTGGGTTTCAAATATGGTTCCGCAATTGATATCTGGAGCTTTGGATGCATTCTGGCGGAGCTACTAACAGGTCAGTATGCTGGTTGCTTTTATTTTCCTGACTCATTTTCAAGTGTTTTACCCAAAGTCTCCATGGTTCCCTGAAATTGAAGATAATTGATCAGGATCGTTTTTACATTATTTTATTTCTATGACTAACCTGCACAATATGAAAACTTTAAGTATCTACTGATAAATTTCAGCCTACTTTCTACGTTTTGAATTTTGAAACATGTTCTTATTATCGTTATTATCCTGGTTCATTTCTGATTCTTATCCGAATATGATTTTTTGTTAGATGACAGAATTAGTTATGTTTTTACATTCAGACCACTTTTAGTTCTTTCACTTAGTCTTCTTCTATCATCTTTCTAAAACCGTTCCGGTAACGTTTTCTTCTGCTAAAATATTTCACGTCACTGTTGAAGTGAGTGGCGACCCAAACCACAGTACGTTCCGGTCAGGCTGAAGACTGTAGTGATAACGACTGTAGTGATAACGACTATGTGAATATGATTTTCAGTACAAAGGGACTACCGACTTGGCGAATACAGTGGGTTTTTGGATATTGAAGGTGACTACATTAACAGCGCGCTCAACTATTCCTGTTAATCTTATTTTTAGTGGGTCGATGACACCGTCATCCTGAAGGACATTCGCAGGTGGACTGCCAGTTTTGGGACAGCAGACAGTTTTGTTCAAAATCTAGCAATTATACAGGCACCTGCGCTCACACACATGAAGACAGACACATAAGCTGATGCATCAATGCATTGGTCTGTCTGGGTTGTAACTAGCCATACCCTACCACATCTAGACATACTGTTTCTGTTGCTGGTTCAAATCCAGCCGAAGTTCAGACTTTTCGCGATCGGGTCTCTTCTAACTAATCAAATATATCAAACTACTTATCAATAACCGAAGGAGGCTTGAAGCGCATTAGCTCATATGAACATGTGTGCAAGAGTTTAAGCAATGGAATGAGAATAACACAAGGTTGCATGCGAATTATAAGGTTTTACATTCTAGCCATCTCGAGTAGCCTTCGTCACAGGTGTTGTAATCGATTGCAGCACTTCTGCTGAAAACCTTCTGGGAAGGTATGGACGCAGAGTGTCACAGTTTGGTCGTGACTCCGTATCATTCTTAAGTTAGAAGTTAGAAACATACCGGAAACAACATTTTAACGATCCGTAAGTATGGGGTCCTTTGACGTCTTCACAGATCGTTGCAAGTGGGGCCCCGCAGTCTGATACATGAATTCTGATGTCTGATTAAAGTGCACTTTGGCGGTTTATTGTGCGGAAAATGAAGTAGTGTAGCAGTACAGTATGTGTATAATATGCCGTAAGAACAACCGGTGAGTTGTATTAAGTACGGACTTTTGTACCGATAACCAAACTGACTGTTTGCAAACTGGAGCTCATATTGGAAGTTCAAGGACCCAGACCATCTTGACACGACCTGATTGATCGTTTATTTAAGGTACTGTCACCTTTAGACTACAATAACATGGGACCTCTGTCAAGCGTTTCACGTGAAATTTACTCTCACATGTGAAAATTATTCATAGTTGTAACCACGTATCGGTTTAAATAAGAAGTTAAATATGATCATTTAAATCTCCGTTCGACATCCGGCAACCGTATCTTCAATAATTTAATTTCGACTTTTCTTAGCGGATTACTAAATTTACGTCGGCCAATTTATCAAATGTTTACTACTATATCATTTTCAACTTCTTACGTCTTCTCTTCGTACATTTGCACCAGGGTGAAATCTAGAAGTGTAAGGTTTTTTGAACCTATTTCCTTGAGCAAGTTGTAATACTCTACGTTTCAACCACCTCGGGTGGCCTTCCTCAGGAGTGTTGTAATCGAAATCACATAACAAAGGAACAGAGGTCACGTGGGATTTGCTGTGGTTAGGTCAATCTGTGCTGCCAGTGAATTGGTTGGTGGAATCGTTTGCCTATTACGTGGGGGTAAGACTGTTGTAGATAAGGTTTGTCTGTGTCTGGTGTTGTTTATCCATGTTAAGAAACTGTAGAAATTGGTCGCGAGCGCTCCACGAATTTGGTGGCGATATGTAGATGACACATTCGTAATCATGAAACGGAGCGCTCGCGACCAATTTCTACAGTTTCTTAACTCCAAATGCAATGGCATTGTATTCACATTAGAAACTGAAACCGATGAACGTTCACTTAGTTTTCTAGACTTCCTAGTGAAAGTTGATGAGCACCAGAGATTCCAGGTTTCTGTGTACCGAAAACCAACTCATTCCGGTCGGTATCTCAACTTCAACTCATCGCATCCAGTCGGCGTGAAGAGAACAGTCATCAAATCACTAATCAATAGAGCTACAAAAATTTGCACTACTGAACCCTCCAAAACAACAGAGATGTCTCGAATTAAAGAAATGCTAGCCGCCAATCAATACCCAAAAATGTTTGTTGAAAACACAATTATGCGCATGTCAACTAAGGAGGAGACCAAACCAATCAAAACTTTCAAGTCTACTGTGCAAATACCGTATCGTGAACAAACATCGGAAAAAATTCGCTCCATCCTGTCTGAGTACGATGTACGAACTGTATTTCGGTTAGATAACACCTTAGGACGACTGGTGATGCATCCTAAAGATCCAGTTTCTATGGCCGACCAGACAGACTGTGTTTACGAAATTAAATGCGGTGATTGCAATGCCAATTACATAGGAGAGACAAGCAGACAACTGAAAGTACGTGTTGCCGAACACAAGAGACATACGAGGTTTCCTCCTAAGGACGCATGTCAACTTCAGAAACTAGAAAAAGATTCGGCCATCGCACTACATGCACTATCAGAGAATCACAACTTAGAATTTGATCAAGCTCGAGTGATTCACAGAGGTCTGCCTTCTCACGCGGAGCGCTGCTGCGCTGAAGCTCTCACCATTTACACACAACACACATGTGTTAATCGCAATGATAGCAAACCCCTGTCTGCAGTGTGGCGTGCATGGATAAACAACACCAGACACAGACAAACCTTATCTACAACAGTCTTACCCCCACGTAATAGGCAAACGATTCCACCAACCAATTCACTGGCAGCCCAGATTGACCTAACCACAGCAAATCCCACGTGACCTCTGTTCCTTTGTTATGTGATTTCGATTACAACACTCCTGAGGAAGGCCACCCGAGGTGGTTGAAACGTAGAGTATTACAACTTGCTCATAACGTTGTGTTATTCTCAATCAATTTATCAAAAACATGTTAAACACGACGCCCAAGCTGTTTGACTTCATTCGTACAAAATTTGGTGCGGATATCTTACAACTATTTCCTTGAGCTTTCGATAAAACAGATGTTATCTGTCGTAAAAGGGGTCACATGATAACAACCATCATTCCTTTCGCCTTGTTAATTCCTCGAAGTATTCTCTCGTATTTTGTCTTCGAGGAGCATCTCACTCATCATCTTCATCATTATAAAGAGCAATACATCAATGGTTCTCACTAATACTTAACTGCCACACAACCATAGAGAAAAAAGTAAACCCTGTACAGAGAGAGAGCGAAGAAAAAAGAATGGGAGGGAAAGGGATCTAACTAATAAAAATCTCTACGTCTATATTCAGCATCAGGGTGCCTACACATTGCGAACAAACGACAGAGCTTTAAGTGAAAATAAGGTGTCACCGATGTCCGCATTCTATCGGGTTGCACCAACGAGTAAGTGGTTAGGAAGCAGGTATTTGATGGTGATTGTCAAATGAGCTGTTTTGTTTAATCTTGCTGGCAGTTCTTTGGTGAGCACAAGCGACTCAGTTCTTGAACGAATCACTAACTTATATGTACTGTTTTATAAACAATCTCCGAATGTGTAAAATAATTTCCCAACGAAGTCCACGAACAGTGGTTTTCCAACTAAATTAATCAGCCTAGCTCTTAGTGGAATTCTTTCAGAAAACCTTGTCTGGAGCCGGTTTAGTTTACTGCGGTTGGAAACCGTGATCTATTTTACTGAGGAGTTGTGATTCTTTATTCATAGAATAGTTCTGATCGAATATATATAGGATTAACTAGCTCCATCTGTATGTTTGTCAATAAGTCATACATCAGTAAGCCTCGTTGTGTTTGCTTGGTTAGAGTTGAGCTGATCCATCTTCCCTATGACTGGTCTTTTACAAGTATTTGGTGACACGTTCCTGATGACGGTGAGTTGCAAAGCGATTTACAACTAACTGAAATTACCCTTTTGTTGTTTTTCTCTTCCCTGTGCTAATACGATGTTGTTCGGGTTTTCGGCTAAACAGTTTCAATTCAGTACCTTCAAATGTTCCGCCTGTTAACTGAACATGTTTTGCAGTTCAGTGCCTTTCTAAACTTACAATTATAACAGCACGTTATGTTGCGTTCAAGACGGTTGTTGTACTGTAATATTCAGAAGTAGGAACTTCGAATAGCCTCAGAAGTCGTACTCGAATTGAAGCTTTTTGCGCAAGTAATAAGGAGAAAACCTCGTACTGGTTACATTGAGCAGTTCCTATTCTTGAGACAAGAAGCCGTATTTATAGATTTAGAACAATATAAAAGAAATCACACTCTATCATTTGCTGATCATATTGACACCTACAAAGCCAAACCGCAAGCTGATTGGTGCAATATAGTACAAAAACCCTGGCAACTGGCGGTGAGTGTAATGTTTTTCATCCAACCGTGACGTGATATCTTAACGCGACGTTTGGATTAGTCTCTTTTTAGATGTTCTGTTTTGTCGGGGTTTAGATGAGCAGTGGATCGAGCAGATTTTCATCACATATACTCACCGACAGCTGGTATGGCAAACAAATAATCAAACCAGTTCATTTTGTGAAGTTAACGTTGACGGCATGCGCTACTTCAAAACCTCAAAGCGGTGCGTTTAAGGTTAATGCCTTTGAACCTAAGTGGTATCATTTCTTCGTGACTGTCTGATTCCTTGATTCGTCCTTAATAAAAGGAAAGGTTACGCCATTGTGTGTGTATATTTTTTGCTATGTTAGACTTGTTGATCTAACTGATAACTATTAACTGTCCTCTCTTCTTTTTATAGCGTGTACCTTTGAAATTAACACCTCGGCAATATGTGATATCGACTAACTTGTTTCGTTATGCTGTTTGTTGTACTCGATGTAAGCTAATGCTACCCGTTCTAAACTCAGCTAATATTTCATCGGAACGCTGTATGGCGACATCCGAACAAGAACCGATTCTTGTTCCTCATTTGATAAACAATGTGTCCGATAGATTTCGTGGTTTCACTCATTGTTAACCCAATCGTGCATGTTTTGTCCTGACCCTAGCTCATTGACCAACAATACAAGATGATCGGCAGACGACGCAAAGGGAAATGGAGGCAGCAACTAGTAACTTGAAAACGATAGACGATGTTCCTCTCCCCGATTGAGGACCTCGTGACTCATCTGACATCGGTCTGAGAATTTTAGGTGATGTTTGATTGGGTTCATTGGCGTGAATTTCGACGTTTAGCTAAATTGTCGGTAAAATATGAACATTTGTTGAAGCAGGATAGTGTAAGTCGCAAGACTGCCGCCTTATTCTTACTTGTGACTTGTTTTTTCGTTTGAACCACTGACTCCCCTTGATCCAGTCCATCAATAACGATAGAAGACATGTATCGGTAGATGCTAACATTTGGTTAATTGTCTTTAATCACGAACGCAAACCGCTAGAATATGTAGGACATGGGGCTAGTAACAACAACAGAACGGTCAGTGATTGGGGTTTACGTGAAGCGAGGACTGCCATCAGTTTCAGGGCAGACAAACTACCTGAGTCAGCAGTTTATGCACACACAGGGCCGGCCGGCGAATATTGATTAGCATTGCATCGGAGAATGCAAGCACTTTAGGATTCCGGTTGCGCCATGATATATGAAACGAGTTGGTTGGATCAACAATCTGACCCGTATCCTTGATGTGCTTTGTAGTGGATAAGGTGGAATTTCGCTCACTCGTTCTGTTTCGATTTTCTGTCGCATCATCGCGCGCGCCAACCATTTAGACATATGTTCAGCCATGCTTTCTCATAAGCCCTCATCTGTTCTGCCGATATAGACGTCATTATAACTACGACTGAACTGATAGATTATATGGGAGACATAACATTCCGAGTTTTTTTGTCGCAAAATGTAGGTCTTAAATGTTCACTTTCTGCGTTTTAACGTAGACTTTTTATGAGGACTGATCATCCCGTCTTCTTTCTATCTCCAGTCTAAGTCCATTTTCTACTTCAGCGTGATTGTTAAGCTTCAGCCTCAACGGCTGACGTACTACCATCGTTTATGAAATGGGAGAGGTTTCTCACACTTTAAACCAAATTGAATATAATGCACGGCCCGACAGAAATACCACCTATCCAAGGGAAGTTTCCATAAGCATTTTCTTTCACGGCTCCCTGTCACCATAAAGCGTTGTTTATGGGCACCAGTCGTGTTGTCTGTCGCTATCTGTCCTACTGTGATAGAGCACGGCTCGTTGTCCATGCGCCTTGATGTTGTATGTTTGATGTTGCTCTTTTTAGTAGTTAAGTCCCTTTCCCCTCCTCTCCTTTCCTTCTTTCTTCTTATATAGGTTTTTTTTCCTTCGTGGTTACGTGGCAGTTAAGCATCAGTATGAACCACTGACGTATTGCTGTCTATGTTGATGATGATGTCCATGCGGGCATGTTTCACGGCCTTCATGGTGAAATCTTCAGCCACTGACAGGGCATCACATCAAACGTGTACTTTTTGATCGATCAAGTGAACGATGTTATAAGTCTTTGATTCACTGACCCGCTGCACGAGAATATCACGTCAGATGGCAATTAGAAATGACAAGTTTCGATTAGACAATTCGGGATACTGGATTGCTCATCATTTACAGATTCTCGGAACTAGGTTAAAGAGTCGGATATCGTGCACTCGGGCAACCATAAACACGAGACCTGTATGAGGTAAAATAGGGGAAGAATAACCAAAGAATGAGATGGTCGCTGCTTACAATAGCTGGTCAAATCTAAGCTGTTTACAGCGGTTCCAACACTGTCCCGAGTCTGTCCTTTTCCACGGTCCACCTGGACCGCAATCGGAAGAAACCATTAGATCGGAATGAGAACTGGGCACCCAATGCCAACAGAAAATCACAGACAACAAGAAGTATGTTGGCGTTTATGATACTGTACTTGACCTTCGTGGGTCACACTTGTCTAGACCAATGACACTGGAGGGAATTCGAACGTTGTCCTAACCATTTTGATCAAATGATCTCATTCTTATTAAACGCAACTAGAATTGGTTAGGTTGCACCGTCAACGAAGATGATAGCATTACAAGCTCTCCCCAGTTGAACTTTGTCTTCAATTCCAACGGGACGGTGTCCATATTTCAAAAGTGCGTACAGGAATTCGGCGTTTTGACGAAACCCAGTCATGGATGCAAGTAGATGGTTTGTGATTTGAACATAGTCATTACAAGATGGATATTTTTTTGCCTAGTGGTGTACTTTTTACCATACAATGGTTAGCTTAAAGTGCTTTATAGTGTTACATGTAGTAAGTCTGTAGGGCTGTTATAATCAAAGAAGCAAAGTAAGCTGGGTTCATTACCTTCACCATTCTTGTGAGGGCATGCGCTTTTTTGACCAGCATGTATCGATCGGGAATATTTTGCGAATTCGTCCATAAAACCCCGGGAAATACGGATGTCTATCACCGGACATTAACCTAGGTAACCAGGTACATGATGAACCTAGTCTACTACACTGATGTTGTAAGATGGGATCAATTATTTGTATTGAGCCGTATTTATACCCACTCTACCGATCCTTCATTGAAGTCTATAATACTGTCACCTGAAGTGCAAATGACCTTTTCTATCTACGTCTGTCCGCTAATCTTTTACTGGACGGCAAAGTTTTGTCACAAGACTGGGTCAGCATGGACCCTCTCCTTAATATAGCTGACAGACCACTGGCGACTCCGAATCTCTCCACTTACCTGGGTAGTGTCATCTCGTCAGCCTGCAATATTGCTGACAAAGTGTCCACAAGAATGCATTTGCGAACCTCCGTTACTTGTGGCTTTCCGAAGTAGTTTTAGTAGTCCATTCAAGGAAGGGTTTACAATGCGTGTTTGCGTCCGGTTTTGCTCTGTGGATGAAAGAGTCGGGCCATTCGTGCGGAAGATGTATGTAGGTTATCCGTATTCGCTGACCGTTATCTCTGCTAGTTAACCTGCATCAAATGGGCTACATCTGTGAGCAATGTGACAGTTCCTTGGAACGTATTTGAGAAATGTGCTAGTTCGCGATCGATAACCGAGATAGTAAGAAGCGCAATCTTCCTTGCTCGGATGGAGTACTGCATATGCCGGCGGAGCGTGTGCTGCATTGCGCATTGTTGACTACGGATGCTGATGGTTAGAGAAAACCGCAAGGCGACCAGGCAACGATGTCATCATGGGGTATGAAACTCTTGACAGTTTCGATGAGTAAGGTTAGTAGGTGACGTCTACCTGGTTGGGGGGTTCGAGTTTCTCTATACCACTGATTGGAAACATTCTCTGACATGGCAGTTTACCGCAGTCAGTGACTAGCCTGTATTCGCGAAGTTGCTGACTCTTTTTTCATGGTGCTCCGTGTTTTGTTTTTCTTCTTACATTTGTACCTACTCATTACTCGACTACTCTGTGGACCATTATCAGGGCCAACGGCAACTCAAGCCGTGATAACCACGGACATGGCTCAAAGTCGAATATGGTAATGATGATAACGATTTTGTTATTGCTAATGGAGACGATGATGATAGTTACACTGCATAGCACAGCTGTAAACGTAGATTTGCCAGTTAATTTTGTTAAACCGTCTACGATATTTTTTTTAGCCTTACGCTTTTGCGTCAATTGATTTGTTGTGTGAGTATTTTTTGCGATCGCTTTTGTCTATAAATATCTGCCGAGCAAGAAACAGTATTGTACAAATATCCCTTCCTCACTCTGTCGCTTATTCTAGGAACCCATCACTTTGTGTGACATTTCACGCTTTGTTCTACTGTCATATAAATATTCTGCTGACCTTAACATTGCATACAGAATACCATTGATGGGTATGGTTACTGATGCCTCCATCAATGTTGACGCGTAACTGATCGATTTGGGTCAAGGTCTAAGTTGGTTTGAACACTGTAAACAGTTACTTGACAATCACGTTTTTGCGTGCAACTGAGTCCGATCACACAGCGTACTTTAAGGTCCTCCATTCTGTCTACCCTATCTTGACGTTTAACGATGTACGGCTGACCAAAATGTGTTCCCGTCTGGCGAAACATTTACTTTGCCGTTCAATTATGGATTTCAGACAGTAGACTTATAAGGACGGGTAGCTGGTAATCGAAGTACATTAAAATTCTATGCGAAAACTTAGCTAGTTAAATAATCTGCGACTGATTTTCTTCAGAACTGACAATGCTGACACCAGTGTTTTGGAAAATCGTTGGATTGCCTTGTAGGTTGGTGTTTGTCAACAGTGGTTGTAACCTCTCTTGCGTCAACTGTGCAAACCTTCTCTTTTACTTTTGTGACTGTAAATTCAAGTTAAGAAGTTGTATTACACAACTCGGGATCTGAACATTTTTACTGTCACTGGTCTATCCATACATTTATAATCTTACATAGTCAGCGGACTTTTGTCCTGGTCATAGAAGTGATAATCATAGTTTTACAGTCTTAAAAGTACTAGAACATTGACGTTCTTTTTCGGCAGCACATGATAGAATTACTCCCATCTGAAAACCGTTTCCAATTCAGTTTCCCATGAATCAGTCTATTCTGTTCCGTGAGATTTTTGGAACGTGTGCCTTTGCTGTAACCGTTATTTGATCATTCTGCAAGCCTGCTAGTATTCTAGTCTTGAATAGTTCTCGTCGGTTAAATTAGAAAAATGTGTTCCACCCAGTTTACATTGGATTCTGATCGTCGAACAAGGGTGCACACGTGCACTCATATGTTTGTCGAGGAAGTCAAGCCTGTGTATCTTCAAGTATATTCCAGTTTACTTGCTATCTGAGCAATGTTTGCTTGAACTTCTATCTAAGTTTACTTATCTTGCGACCTCGTATGCGAACACAAAGATAGGTTTGACTATTTTTTTCTATTGCATCACTGTTGTAGGATGATGCATTTTGTTCTCCTGTTTCATCTTATCTGTACGCGGTCTGTCGACCTATACTGCAAGTGGTTTGTTGCAGATGACAACTTTTGTTGCCAGGTTAGTTTGATCTGAAAATAAATTGAGTGGGGACGGTAGTAGACTCCTCACTTCTTCGGGTTCTCTGACATGAGTGCTACTGCAGTTCGATTGAGTTGTATGTGAAGTAGTGAGGTACTTATGAAAGGCGTTGAAAGTCACAAGAAAGCTAATTTGTAGGTGATGTCTTACTAGAGTTTACAACTTGGTTGTTTGTTTTCAAAGTGTAGATGTCATGACGTTGATTGGTTACATTTAACATAAGAGTTTCTTGGCTTTACTCTCATCCTTCTCCCTCTTGTATCCCTAAGCAAGGATCGTTGTGTTCACGATCCTTGATAAACGAACATTCGTCACCAACTGAGTTAACTAAGTACGAGAATGTGCGGGTTGTCCAGTTCAGGATGATTACTTCTGAGGAACTTTAAATTCGCTTTGCTAGGCCCACCGGTTCACTCTTGAGATAATTATGTTCCAGGTTTATGTATTCCTCGAACTATCGTCCGTATTTGATGAGCAGTGCGACAAAATTTCGCGTAGCTTTTGAGGACATGCTCCCTATTGAGTCGTTTGTTAACATGTTACGTGATGTGACCTCTTGCTTTAGAGAATTATATGTGTTCAACCGCGTTCCACTCGAATAGTACAGCTGATTATTCAAGCAGTTACTTAGCAACTCCGTGTAATGCTTTCACTCGTTGTCACAATGTTATCGTACTTTGCCGCTTGCCGTAGTTCATTGAACTCGCACGATTGTCATTGCCAAGTATTATGCAATGTAATGCACATTGGTATTCTTAAGTTCATCCGACCATCCTACCCCTTAAAAACTCGGCTACTCCTTTGTTTACTAAAATCATCCGTTTCTCCTGTTTGTCATTCTGAACAGTCAGCGTTATGACCTGAACTCATCAAGTAGACATGTTCAACTGATTTTTTGCTTATTGCTTTATCCTATTTTACTTCCGTCCCATCCGAATTGCTAGCTGAAAAGACGTCAGGAACTGCACTACTTTCGAGTGATTCATGCTCCGCTGTAAAATAAATACTTCCAAATATATGGTTAAACTAACCCAGTATTTCACGGGAGCTTACCAATTCATCTACTGCACATTATCCTCCATAGAGAGTACTAGATTTAATCTGTACAGTCAATTAAACGTTCTCTTATTTTATCCGAAACTTATTTACCACTTATGAGCTCTTTGTTGATCTCATCAATTTCTCGCCTCTTTGCCCTTTTTCGATAGAACAATTTATGACTTCCAATAGTATTATGACACTAAGTATCGACCACATTTTTCTATGACAAGCGAGGACAGCATGATCAATAGTTTGACTCGTAACATAGTCTACTTATTTCAATATAGTGAGCCGAGAACAGGAACTACTTTGCTGGTGGGAAGTGGACTATCGGTCAGCGAACGTACTCATTTATTATGTCGGTAACACACTATAGGCGAACTCTTGTGTATTTGTCGACTATTCGGTTGTTCAACATAAGAAGAGGACATTTATTGTAGTATGAAATTTCGCGATCGTTTCAGTTAAAAACGTACGATTTCAGTGGTGTAAAATATGATACAAAATGACAATGATTAAGATGACACCAAAACAGAACTATACTTGTTCATTTGTGGGTAGGCGGGGGATTGACTAAACGTTAATTATCATACTTCTAGGAGGAGGATTCACCTGGAGTAATTCGTGGGGCAAACCTTCTTGAGTGATTATCAAAACAAGAATCGAGACCGTCGCGTCATCAGTTAAACCACTAATTTTGACCAGATCAGCTTCCATCGTTACGACGGCTTTTTCACATGGGTGGAACTAATCGAACGCAAGTAACTTATACAAACTAACACATTCTCATGCTTGCGGCAGTGTCGTACCACTTCGTCAATTTATCCACAAGTCTGCCGATATAGGTTGTTGATCGAAAATCATTTATTGGTTACCAGTCATGCACTTGTTTTCAATTCAGCCTTCCATAAACTTGTTGGGATCGACTGCCTTTCTTTTTCAAACTTTCGCGAAACGTTAGCATTTACACACAAATAGCTACTATTGTAAATTGAGTAGGTATCGCATGACTGGTTGGCTACCTCGTGATCCCTTTAACTAAAGGTTAAAAACCTTATGTGAGGTGGCAACGTATCCTTTTTTGCTAAATCTTTCTTGTAGCTTATTCCACGTCACTGCTACAATGAACGGCTCCTCGAGCCACAATGTCCTCTAGTCAGACTTACGCCCGTTATGAATGAGTGAGTAGACCATCATTTTGCGACCAGAAACTGTTGCCAGTAACCTTAGAATTACCCTGTCGTCGTCCTAACCGTTAGCATTTTCCTCAGAATTTTGTATCTTTGAGTTCATGCACTTTTGACTGGAAAGACTACACAAAGTTTCATCTCAAAATATCTGTCTTCCCACATCAAACAATTATCCTTCACGAACGGGTGAGTTTTCCACCGTAGTTGTTGTCGTCAAACATGGTATCCGTCTTGTATAGAAGGAGTCAGTTAAACCTCCAAACGTGCGCTTTCAAGTA
This sequence comes from Paragonimus heterotremus, assembly GCA_013368495.1. Taxonomy (NCBI): domain Eukaryota; kingdom Metazoa; phylum Platyhelminthes; class Trematoda; order Plagiorchiida; family Troglotrematidae; genus Paragonimus; species Paragonimus heterotremus. Next base: position 2,682 of record LUCH01003358.1, on the reverse strand, counting down.
TCGATTACAATCGTTTAGGTGGTAAAGTAGACGACTAACTCAGACCGTCCCTTTTCACGATTACTTTTTGGTTATGTTAATGGTGTAGTTGGGTTAGTGTCCGAAAAGCCTGCAATGTCAGGATGAATGCGTCATGTTTGCCTGTGAGAATGCAGTTGGCAACTGATCCCGACGATGTCCAGTGACTGAAAGGTACGGTTTGTTTGTGATAACAGGGAGACATACCAGTCATTCTTTACTTGAGTGCTAGCGGTGAACTCTACTGAACAATGTCAAAAAATCTGCTATCACTGACGATGAGTTGCTGTCGATCCTTCCTTAGTTATACCGAAAACTACTACGCACATAGTTGTCCAAAGATCCTAAACGAAAGTTCATACCCTATCCTTTCCGGGGTTATTTGTATGTCCTTATTTCAATACCGTTAAATAAGACGTTGTCCCTAGATGAAATTGCTGAACACCAAAATTGTCATCTAGTGTATGCTCCGGCAACACTTCATTCGTTCTTGTCACATGTATGGGCGCGTACAGACAGAACGTTGTAATGTGTCCACTCATCAGGCGTCGTTCACCTGTAGAGGTGTGTGCGAGACAGGTTCGGACATTTGACCTTTAATAGTGCGGGAAGAAATGTGGGAGATGTATGGTTGATAGATGGGTCAACAAGCAATTTAAATTTCTTGTGCACGTTGGTCGATTAACCTGGGGAACGAACAGAATACAGTCAACCGGTACATTCATACTGACAGACTGAAAGCAATTGCAGGTGAACACAATAGATAAATGGTGAATGTAGCTTAAACTGGACACTGAAGAAAAGTAACAAAACGGTAATAACCATCATGCCCTGTGCATTGCGTTACCACGGCAGTGTCCAGTGCACTGCCATTTGATTCTGCACGTACAAAGGTGACCGCTTAAAGTATATGGTCAACGTCTCAGAAAAAGCTAAAGATTGTTTATTCACGAGTGGTTAATAATGAATAATTTTGTAGAATTTGTGTTCGAATCCCAGCCCTCATCATCACCATCGTAGCAGTCATGAGCCTGACCAGAAGGTACTGTGGCTCGTATTTTTTTCCAGACGTAGTGCGTGTGTGGTATCTTCACGGGCTGCACACTGCAATCTGCATGTACACCTAAACTCGTAAGGAACACTAGAGTGTCAAGAAAGATGTATACGTTGGTGAGCGTACGGTTCAATACCGTCTTAAGTTTTTGGCTCATCAAGAGTGCTAACTCATCTCTTTTAAAGGGTAGACATATGGATAACAACTTGCATGATATCACTGCGACGTTTGGTTGGTCGTCGATTGGTATGCACTGTTTGTCAATGGAACGTTTACGATATCAATTCTGAATGTGAATCTTCTGGATAGAGTTTAGCTTTTCGGGTATAGTTTCATCGGAACAAATATTGTAAACTCAGTAGCATAATGTGTGCACGAGCTCGTGTAGGTTTGAGATTGTTAGGAATGTTAATGAATTTGATAGCTAAGATTGATGGTTTGGGTGTTTGACCGCTCACTGAGGTTGGTGTTCACGTTGCAAACGATTCATCACCATTCGAGGTGGTCGCATGAGTGCCGAACTGATACGTTCAAATGTCCACGCACTGAGACTGCGCTTTGATTGGTGGTCAAACGTTTGCAATTGAATTGCTAAGCTCGGCGAACCACCGAACACCTACACGCTTACACAGATGTATAGAATTGGTGTAGAAATTCAAGCGCGATAAGTCATCTTTTTTATTCGGATGCCTCTACTATGTGCGCTTTATTTACGCTTAATGAGTGAGATGTTCAGGTGTGAAAACTGGTTGTTCTTCTGGACTTCATTGGTATACCCACTATTGAGGCTTTTAAGGTATATACGCACAGATTTTATATGACTGTTTGATTTGCAAATTACAGTCATATCGTCCATCTTTGCACAGATACGTCGAGCTAGTTATACCTTGCGGCTTCTTTTCAACAAACTTCTTGAATATGTGAGCCAGCGCAGGTCCAATAAAACGAATACCCATGACTACATCATCCGCCCGACACTAGAATATTTTTGGGTAATTAATACCTATTATTGTTGTTGCACAAAATTAAAAGTTTGTATAAATGAACTACAGCTAGACCGGGTTTATTATAGTGTTTTATCTCAAACACAGATTACGTTAAGTGGCCAAATGATGTGTATATCTTGTTCGTATACAATGTGGTTCATGAAGTTTTCTTATTTCTAAGTATTCCGGGGCTTGTTTTCAATCTACTTTTGATGTTTTTGACGTTGTGGTTTACTAACTGGCAGGTTCACATCTAAGTCCTTTTGAGTAGAATGTTTCACTGCGGACTGGATCAAGAAATTCTGCTGTTTTGATGATTATGACGAAACTTCAAGCAAAATACTTGAACTACGTATCTCATATTCCGTTATTCTGACTTAATGAATAGGTTGGTTTCAGACTTTTTGAAGACAGGTTTTTATCGCAGTTCGCTTAAATTCCCTGAAGCGCTTGCTTTCACCGAGGCCTTCGCTTTGAGTATTGAACAATAACCAACGCCAGTTACTGAAATGATTGGTACAGCCTAAGGAAACAGTTTTGAAATAATAGGTTTTTTGCTATTCATATTGTGGTGGACTGTCAGGCAGGTGGTACGAGCATTCCAACTCTCGGTGGAATACCTCA
>LUCH01003357.1:5033-36333 GCA_013368495.1 Paragonimus heterotremus | reverse complement strand
CAGAATAAGGACATACGTGGGGCGAAGTGTTAACATATTGTATACTCTCATCTACTGTATACCTGAAAGATGCAGGATAGGTACATCAGGTAAGTGTGGATAAACAATGACCAGACACGTATAAGATGACATCAACTATTAGGTAATCAGTGTTACATTAACCCAATATGATATCAGCCAATTTTGTGCAACAAACGCAGGCGGAGAATTTCAAGTACCCAGTACGTAAGTTGGCCGACAAGATAATTAACAGGAGACTCAGGCACAAAAAATCTAGGCTTTAACTAGGCTGAATCCAGAGACAAATTTAACCGGCCTGGACACGGCATGTGCTATACCTATTGAGCTACGGACTAACGCTGTGAAGTTGAGAAATTTCAAATTTGGAATCAGATACTTATATAATCCAACGTGTCTTATGGGATGCACCAAACTGTCCAGAAGGATTACTTACCAGAGGGAATTCCTCAAAACGTCCACACCGGAGTCCACCATCGTCACTAGTGAGCAGTAGTATTGTATTGGTGATATGTGGCGTAGCAAATTTGCTAATTTAGAGGACACTTAATTGTGAAGAAGTTAGCTTCGATTGAGCTCGAACCAACGGCAGAAGCAAAAGTTCGGATAAGCACTGCTTTTCAAAAAGCAATTTTTGATTGCTTAACCGTATCCCAAATGTGCTAGTTGGGTCAACTTGTTAACATGTTGTCCTGAGGCGCCTAGCACTTGGTGACGTGGGCCTTCGAAAAGCTGGATCATCACTTTAAGATTGGTATGCCATAAATTGTACAAACCAATTCGGAATGTGTCTAACAGGTCAGTGTGAAAGTTTTAGAACTGTTCTGCCTAGGTGAACATCACAACAACTGCAGGGGAAATGATACACTATGTGGGAAGCAAACTGTCTTCGTGATTAGGGAAACTGATGGGAGTAAGTGAAATGTCAACATATCTGAACATATGTCTCCCTTCTGTTATCATTAGAGGACAGTACTAATCTTTGAGTGTTTCATTCTACCAGTGTAAAAATATGACTCGTAGCCATCATTGGCTGTAATGCTATGCCTTATTTCTTGTTGAACACACTTCACTATTCCGTAGTGGCTTATCTATAAAGCTTCGTATTTCTTGAAAACGTAAATGTTTTATGTATTTGCCGAGTGAGTAACTCCCACTTGTGATTGACTTAATGGCGTCTGGTCGAATATCAGTAGAATATGGAAAAAGAAATGGATGTGTATCGTTTGGCACTGTTTATTTAGACGTGCGTCGATGTACTGCTCAGTCGATGTGGAGTGTGCTTCATGGCGATAGTCTGACACTGCTTTTGGCTCCACACATTTAACTGTTTTTACAACCGTCTACACGGAGGAACCCAATTACCTTCACCGAGTTAGTATGTGGGGGCATTGTACACATGTCTGTGACACGTGTTTACCTAGTAAATGTTGGAGGACGTTTGATATAGTATACATTCATAGACGCTGCCAATTCCGTTTATCTTGCATGACAAAGCGTTCTTGTAGACAGAAGACGGACAATTGTTTTTACGAGGGAATTAGTGAAATGTTGTTGTCCTCCGGGTGTATTTTTGACATCTTGTAAAAGGACATTCAACGATTTCGTTGACCTTTTGAGAAAGTAACTCATACTGTTCATCTATTGTTTCGCTTGTTCTGACCTGCGGTAAGGTTAAAACATACTAGTTCCAGTTGACATATGACTAACCTGTATAGACTAGGCCCGCGAGCGATTGTGTTATTCTCAGTCAAAAAGTATCAAGAGAGTGGGATGGCCAAACCTCGGAGTGATTCTTTAATTTGTTACTTAGTTTCCTTCCTCATGATTTCTGTACAGTTTCTCCAGTTTTTAACGTCGGGACCGTATTTTTTCAATTGCAACACTAGGTGATTCAGGCAGTAAACGAAAGAATGACGTGAATTTCTGACCTAACTCGCTGGCTTAATTCATACCATGTAGGAGAGAAGAAATAGACTGAACTATGAGAGGGAGTCTGGTAATACAAGTAGCATCCGGTGATGTGGTTCGTTTTAAAACAGTAACATTTGCTGTTAAGATTAGATTTAAACTAGCTTAGTCGTTATGGCTCCAATCCATGAGTCGTTGTCTACTGCCACTAGAACCGCTTGAGTCCGACAGCTTTTTCTGTAGTCCTGTTTGAACATCGTGCAAGTTAATGAGCTTTTTTAAATATCGATGGTCAACAAAATTCAAAACTTTAATCTAGGCACCTCTACAATCTGGTAGCTAAGAGCATGACGGAAAAATGTTTGTTTTGCATATTGATTTGTTCATGAGATTTTACGGCATTGCGTGTGACAGACAGGTTACAAATCACAAGGTTTTAGAAGGAGAAATTATAAATAAAACCCAAATCAACCGAGAAACAAGGGTTTACTTGTTCCATTGTATCACCCAGCACAGTCCTGGTTGCCAAGTAGACATTTCTATACGTTAAGAACAAATTTCAACCATCAAAATTTATCGGAAACAAGGACAACGTAAGTCACTGGAAATTTAAGGCTTTGAATTTACTAAACATGCGACACGGAGCAGCTGCTGACTACTTTTTTCTGCGGGTCGACAGTAACTTGATACCTGACCATTTGAAAATGAGAATTCTCCTAATCGCGCTGGTTTTTCTATTCTCAAAGGTGATCCATTTTTCTCCATCCCATCGACCTTTATTTTTCTGCTCTTAATTCGTGTTTTGTGAGCACCTGCTCTCTCTTCCTCTCCCGGGAGTTCGAGTAAAGCTGACTATCAAATTAAATTCACTCAACCAAAGAAAATTAGTATGAAGAATGAAACTGTCTAGAGATGACTGACTTTTATGGTAGAACGAGTTCCATGTAACGCAAAAACGAGTTCCACTCCTCTGCTAGTTGACTACCCGTTCTCCCACTCAATCCCGTTAAGCATTAGGCATAGGTCCAAAGTTTTCAATAAAGGAAGTGACGTTCCTAGATCACGACATTTTAACGAACCTGTTCTTCCATGTAAATAATAAATGTTTCCGCTTTCCGCAATTCCTGTCATAACCGTCAATCATTTCAAGTCCTTTGCACTAGCGATTTTACATGGACTGCAACTGAAATCGTTGATACTGCTACCAGAACGATTGCTACTAGTGCTGATGATGATGGTGACGTAGATGAGGATGTTGGCTATGAAATCGGAACATCCTGTTCGGATGCCTCATTACCAGTTTCTTGCTGGGATTAACAAAATTTTAGAATCAAGCCACATAAGAAAATTGTGCGGTACTGAATCAAAGTCAAAGTTACAGTTACCAACATTCTGTTTTCCAAATAAGTTTGGGTGTTTACTTCCCACGATCGAAGTCAGTGACCTGTGAAATAGAGGGGGACTGAAAAACTTGAAGCCTGTAATAACTACTGTTGTGAAGGAAATACTTGTTAATACAAGCTGATAGCTACCCTGACGCATTTTGTGAGTCGTGTTTGTCAGGCCGCCTAACAACTGTACTCGAAAACTCGAGAGGATGTCTGTCTATTGTGTTACAAGGCGAAAAAAAACTGAACATCCAGAGCAACATTGACATTAACGGATGTGTCATTATAAACCTGGTTCTCTACTAGATCCATGATTTGTATCAGTTGTTGAGACAAGCTACTTGTCTATGATTGCATTTTCTAACGCTTACATTTGCTGAAGAACGAAGCAAACTGCTCAGATAAAGAACCGTTTGTACTCAGGGATTACTTACCGATGTGTAGTAGGGGACTTAGTTAATTTCAAGTTGATCATCACCCACAATTGATCGCATCTGTCGTATTCTCAAAATATCGTTCAACAATTTAATTATTTCTGTGATTTCAACTTGAAGAGAAGTCCCAGTTGAGAAGTCATTGATTGGAGTTAACAGAGAGTAAATGTATCCCTTCTCGAGACGATCGGGCAACCTGATCATTACTCACAAGCGAAAGTGGTTGAGCGTTAACATGCGACGATTATTCGGTCGTGCTTAATGTGAGGTCAATGGCACAGTGGTAAACACGGTTGCCCAATGAAAGCGTGGCCGGGGTTCTAGTCCCGGCAGTGGCGAGGATATGCACTAATGACAAGCTCTAATGAGAGCGAACCTCCAGTCTAATGCTACTTTTCGAAAGGGACAGACTTCAGAGACTAACTACCATCATCTAACGTGCACCGTCACTGGAAACAAATGGTGAGTTAGCAATGCGGCCTTATCACATATTATCGTAAGCAAATTGAAAATGTTTCAGCTCATTCACACACTTTCTCAGACAAAATGACCTGTGAATTGTAGCCGATGCCGAATAGTCCATCATTGGCCTGCCCTACTGTGGTGATTGAAAAAAATGGTTGGCAGAGAAAGTAAACTTTTTTCTATAGTTTAACGTCGCAAGATATCTATAACAGTACTGTGGTTCTTGAAAGTTTCACAACTTTCAACTACTCTTATCTCGAATGGTTCACCCGAAGTATAACGTTGTTTTGTCGCTCTAGCTGACTACTTGGTAAAACTTGCCGCCAGAGCCGATTATAAAAACTGATCAGGCAACTGGTCACCGGTGACTTAGGGACACCATATATCTCATGCAATGAACTCTTATGCTGAAGAAAGCACTGTCCAGTGCTAAGCACAGAATCTTAGATCATTTCCATTTTCTTGGCTGCTAGTATAGGAATGAATGAACAAGATAGTGTGGGGATGCCTTTCATATCAGGCAATGTATACTATCCTGCAAAACTTGTTTCTTGTCCTCTGAATAAGGCAGGTCCCCACTACTTATGTTGTTCACTTCCACCCTCTTAGTGTTGCCATTTTGATCAAGGTGGCGTTTCCACACCACTGCGCATACCTTTATATGAAATTACTCCTCTGTGCTTCACGATATGACAACAAGGCGTGGGGTTAGAAAAGTGCACCAGCTGAATCGCACCAATTACTCCCAACGTCAATCTTGCTAAGTCCTGACTTCGACCGGCTGAAGGAGGCATCGGTTCGGAAGGTGACCATCAGCAGGCAGTAACCTGACTGCAAGTTTGAGAGGACAAGCCATACGAAAGTTACAAAATGATAAAACGGTGCAAGAAGTTAGCGAAACAAACACGTACCTCACGTCATCTGTGACATAGAATGGCTCATCTCATCCCTGTACCATGGACGTACAGATTGGATAAGTTCAGCTTGCTCAGTTTGATCATTTGGGTCACAACGTCAAGTGAACACAGTTTGGTTTGCTCACAAAAGACAATGTTCTCCAGACAAGCATTAGGTGTTGTACAACAGATCCAGGGTTTAGTTAATCAAATCAGCGGTGTGCAATTTACTGCTCACCAAAAATACACCTGGTTTGACTACTAATATCGTTTACTCATTAATGATGGAACTATCGGACTACGCGCGTGATAAAGATGATCATGGTGATTGGTCTATCAGTTTGTTCCCATTTTCACTGTGCAGTTTGCCGCGGCGCTTGAGGTTAGATCCTTTCCAGTTTAGTGATTTAGATAATCAAGTTTGTATGTACCTCGCAAGGCGAGGGTAGAATTCAGGCATAACGCAGAACGGCACTTGAATTTGTTACACGCCGGTTGCTACAACCTCTCTCAATAAAAGGTATGCGACAAACTCGCGGAACATATGACTGCTTCCAAATCTTCTACAAAAAACTTATGCTGTGTAGGATGTAACATTAGGTACGTTGTTTACTTAGGAAGAAAGAAATATAGCTCGGTCAGTCAGACACCTTGTGATATGTATCATTTCGAGGTGAATGGCTCCCATATTTAGACAGTCGTTCCAGTCAGCCTGTTTTGAAAAGATGCATCAGACTCGAGCTTGGGGCTTTCGACCTCCGCCAGAGGCCCTGAAGGAAGGGTTATCGATTGCAGCCTAGTGCTCTTTTATGAAAGACGTTGGGTGGAAGGCCGCGATGAAGTGTGAGCTATGTTTAGCTTGAAGTCAACCAAATTTCTAACTGTCTGAGCAAGGGAGGGCTTATACTTTTTCTCTATACCCTTTTGTTAACAGTCAGCCGACCGACCGCACAGGAAGCCCGACAGAGTCGTTCTACCTCAAACTTTATTCATAACTGGTCGTGCCAAGATGGTGGTTAGTTTTGCGCAAGGTCCAAACCAGTGTTCTGGCTAGTAGGGAAGAAGATAGTGCTAGTAGTTACACGTATACCGAACGACTTAGGTTAGAGGTTACGGGTAATTTATGGAACAGTGAAACGTCACAAAAGAAGTGTGGGGAGCACAAAGAATTAAGTGCGTTCTCTGGTTTTAGACAGGCAGAGCCTAAGGCGATGTGTTGTGCCTTTCAAAAACTTGCGGAATCGTCAAACAAACCTAACATTCGACTGTGTTTCTAAAGCCTACATCCCGGCGGCAATTTTAACAAATTGTAACTGGTAGTCATAACAATGCTGAACAGATTTCGTGAAGTCAGCCACTTTAATTCGACTAAGATGTTTTGTTTGCAGATTACAGAACCATTGGGTTGGCAGGATTTAATTTTAGACTTATCGCATAATTCTGTTGATTTTCATGAACAATGCCATTGCCATAACAGTTGACCGTTCGTCTCACACCATCCAGATTGAATCGGGTATCACTCCATAAGCGTGTTCTGTTCGTAGGAAAGCTATGAGAGATTGTACACCTGCAAAAGAACTGGTCGATAGGCAAACGGAAAAAGGACGTCTGTATGTTAACAATCACGGTTGACCTCGAAATCGCTGATGTGTGATGTTTGAAGAAACATCATTACGGCAATTCTGTCATAAACGGACCAGTGAGTACAATGCCAATTTCATCGTTGACTTGTTGTTGCAAGGAGCCAAAACTTACCTCTCCGGAAATGAGTGTTATAGGTTCATGAATAATTCACAAATGTTTTTGATAGCATACAGCAATTAGCAACTGGCACGACAGAGGTGCGACCAAGAAGACAATTAATTTCGGAAGTTGGCTTTCAGTCATTGGTTCACTTGGTTAGATTAACAACCAAAACTAATGTGTTATTGTCCCTCATCTCAACTGTATTAATCGGCCTATGTTCCACGCATGTGTAGTTACGTATACGGCGCCGTTGTTATGGACAGAAAAGATCTTTTTGCTAGTTTTTGACAACCCCCAAACGTCTCGACAAATTTGCCCATATAACAATTGAGGTTGAATATCATCAGTTGATGTGCCCTTACAAGGAGAATTGTATTAGTATAGTGTGAACAATACGGTCATTGTGCTGGAGGCAAGCGCAAACAAAATTTACATTTGGGGAGTTTAGAAGTAACATAACTTTTTGGTTATTTGCACAAAAACATCTAAAAGACGAACACTGGCTGATATCAGCATTTTAAGTTAACTTATCGGCACCCTATAACTAATGTCACAGAAAGTTTCAACAGTTGGGATGAACACGACCGAAAATGTCAAATTCAAACAAAGTTATCTGATTGATGCCAGCTACAGATTGCGATTGGTTAGTGTTAAAAAATGCAGTTGCTTCCGGTTAACTCACTTTTTGGAATAAGCTTCAAATATTGGCGACTCACATGAAATACCCACTTGTACGAACCAAGACAATGTAGCAATTTTGAGACTCTGAAAAAGTGGTGATTAATGCCAAATGGCAAATCAGTCAGAACTCACCTTAACTGCTTTTGGACACACACTGCAGGTTTGGCCACATTAATCGTGACGACCTCAGTAAAGATCAAAAACCGGGTTGTGATGGTGCACTGTGTGTGTGTAAAGGCGGAGGTCATCTGATTAGTATGATATTTTGACAGCACTCGCCATCCAATCGACAAAGCCTGTAGCTCACAACTTTCTGTAACCATCGTTCAGAATTGTGAGATTCAACAGAGAAACCATTCGAGTATATGTTTCATCATTTTTGCCGCAAACTACTTAGCAAGTCTGTCAATGTAAACCATCCAGTTACATGAGAGCTGGACTTACAGATTGGCTTCTGTTAGGAGGCGCATCTCCTAACGAAGCAGCAAGGTGAATCACGTCATATCGACTGATTGATCCGGCTTCGAGTTAATTGATACGTTTTAACTCACTCAGTCCATTAAGCTCAATTAGATTGCAGCTGCGAGATCGAACGTCTGTACATTATATGAACTGTTCTCACGAATGCACTTTCTAATGCCCCTCCGTAAAATGATTCGTTCTGCGTTGAACCTATAAAGTTAGAGCCTCTGTGGCCTAATCGAACTCGCCTCGTTTTTCTAACAAACCTTGCTGCCGCACCTATCCTTTTTCTCGGTTCTGGGTCAGTGACAGAGCACTCGTTATATCAATTTCCTTTAGTTGAAGGCGTGAGTTATCTAGGTCTGACCATGGGATCTTAGTTTCATGGCGTTTTAAGTCCACCTTGACGAACAGACTGTTCGTCTGGCCGATCACTCTAACGTAACATCACAACTGACTGCAGGTCTTGTATTCCGGGAGGTTTGTTCGTGAGTCGACTTAAAAAAGAAGCATAGTTTAAGTTTCGCTTTAGTTAGAGCTCATTATTGGTGTGCCTTCGAACCCCGACGTTTAGTTTTCCAAGGAGTTCTTGTTGACAATAGCGCTACTGACGCCAAGCTTATTTTCCACGTAGTTACAACTAGTGAAGTGTGTGTTTTATTTGGGCAATGTTGGTTGTACGAGGACGAAATAGTGTGGATTTCTCGATAAGACGAACTTTCATCAGTTGTTTTTTAGTGTATTAATATCAGGGTGGGCACAACCAGGACCTGAGAAGTGTTCAACAAGTTCCAAGTCCATGAATAAGGCTGACCTCTTGTTTACATAGAGTTTGTAGTGAGACATCTATGACAAAGGCTTCAGTGTTTACATAAACACTTAGTTGGTCATCCAGAGGGAATAAGATATACAGAAGGCATATGCTTATAACTCCATGTTCTATTAATCAAAATGCCTTTCAACATAAATAAGAAATGAGAACTGGATTTCATTTACATGATGGGCGGAGGACCGCGTAGTAAAACCGGTGAGTCAGCGGTTCCAGATTCTTGAACAGGGTAACATTGGAGGTGGCTCAATCAACAGAAGGTTGGTATCATTTCTGCTTCAAAAAACCGTCATTCAGTGAATAAGCACTTTCGTCTTTTCACTGTGTGATATGCTTAGAGCTTTCAACTATCCTAAAATAGATAACTTCGTTTGCGCTAAACGTCCCGCATGTTAGTGTTTGTGGTCATCTCTGGTGGTTTCATTATACTGCAGGCTCAGTATTTTGTTGTTCCTGGTATGGATATGTTTACACCAATCATGTATCCACTTCACATGTAGTTGCATTTGACCTCCAGGACAAGAGATTTGAAGCTTGCAGCGCTTCGACCTTACTGGTGGTCCGGTTTTGAAAACATTGTCCTATGTTCAAACCTCAAGTATTGTCCATTTCCAGTCGTACTTAGTCCATCCGTATTATGCCACGAGGAGAAGAACTGATCGGTTTCAAAGGCAAAATATTTCTTTGTCACAACAAATACATCTCAGCCCACGACAAACTACCAAATTACCCCAAATTTCTAGAAGTGCTGTCCTGTCCGAATTGAGGAAGCCGCTGCAACTTGTGCAGAAGAAACGAAGGAGTCGATCAGCTGTCCTATTAAAGAAGACTAAACATTGGTTAATACAATTAGTTTCCAGTGAAGTAGGAAATACTTCGTTATTGAAATCGGCGGCTAAACGTAACGGCGCCGCAGGAGCTATGCAACTAGTTCTCCTCCAAGCTTTACGTCTAAGATTTTGAGTACAATTTCTGTAGATCTGAGCCAGATAGGTCATGAGTGATTACGGAAGGCAATTCACATTTTCTGGATGTAGTTACAACGTTCTGTTCTCCATTCATTGAGTGCATGGTTATTTTTCTGAGGTTTGGACCGGCCGGACTTTTGTTCTCGTCGTAATTCCAAAAGAGCGACATAGTCTGAAAGCCGAACTTGCGGTAAGGTTAAAGGCGTGGAGGACTTTAAGATTCAGCCTAGTGTACTTTTTCCAAGAATGTGTCTAGTGGATGCAGTGAAACAAAAATAGCAGGAACGTACGGCGTGTTGGGACGTCCTGTAAGTTTCTGCCCGCTACGGTTTTATGCGTTTGATCCATTTTCTGTAAATGCTCTACAACGAAAATTCCATCTGTTGCTTTACAACAAGGCTTGTTCACTTGAGACTAAAACTTACGAACCATTAATAAATAGGTTTTTCGATTACTTTTCACTTTCAACGTATAAGCATCTTCAGATTAGACGAATTGGCATTCAAAATTTTGAGGCATTTAAGCAGGAATGAAGCAAGTAGTTACGTTAGCTTCAGATTATGCTTACATTCCATTCACGTCCACTGAATTCATGCTGACTGACCACACTGGATTGGTTGGAAGACTGAGTTGATTGAAAGTCCGAGGCCAACTGTTTAGAACAGTTTGCCAAATAAACGTTCATTGCATGATGTGCAGTTTTATGAACAATTTGAGCATCTTCATCCTTAACAATATATTGAGGTAGGAGACATTCATAAGTGTTGTGTTTTTTAGGCAGTCATCTAGCAGGACTCAGATAAGCACCACTTGACGACTAACAAAAGTAAAAGCCTCTCAATTTCGAAAACCTTCTGGTTGACTAGACAATGAACGTCAGACGTGTGGTCACTGGTTTTGCTCTTAAATAGTTGGAATTTGTGTTAACGTTTTGTTGACGGCCGCTAAATGTGACTGATTTGAGACATCCTTCTTGGTTTTGCATATCAGAGGTCCCATCGGTATGATTTTTGTTGTTTGAAAATATGTAGAAACTTGTTGACTTCTATGTAATCTACTCCCGATGACTTGTCCAGATTTCGTTTGATATCCTACGTTAACTGATTATCTAGTATATAAACCCCATTGTGAGGAAGCGTCTTTGAAAATTAAAGACGTTTTTTATTCATCTTCCTGTAACTGAAATCGTAGCAAACCTGAACTGTGGAACCATTGTCCTGTTAAATAAACGGACACTAGTTTTTAGGTTTAGGTGAGTATCCACTATACTTAAGGTGTTATCGGTAAAGCAAGCATTCTACCTCTGACCTCCCAGATAAATCGACTGGTGTTTCGCGAGTTACGACATCACTGTTTTGCGTCTCGATATAAGTTTCAGATGACTCAAACAATATTGCTGTTGTACTGCTACATACGTTAACGCTTATAGGATTTTATTGAGTTACTGGAGGAAACAAAATCGTCTCACTGTAGTCCCAGCGTTCTGTGAAGTCTTACACTAACATTCTTAGCAGCGAGCTGGGTCAACAAGCGCCAGTTGGTCATAGTAATTAAACCACACAGAACCAGTGAATAGAATGGACGTGATCCGACAATTCGCTCACCCATTTGACTTGGAGTGTAAGCTCTAACGTTCTGTCGGAATTTGTGTGAAATTTTCGTTTTCATTGCTTACCCCTTCGCACATTGCTCTGTTTGGACCACACTAAAAAGGTAAAATAATACCAGACAAACAACTCGGGACAATACATGAACTTCGAGTTTTGTTTCTGTTGCATATAAAGAATCATTAGTACGTCCACTGTTTTACAGAGCTTCAAGAATATGGTTAGATTAAAAGCCAAACAAACAGTGTTGTACGAAACGCTTCCTGTTAACAATTCCTCAGAAAGTTACATCCTGAAATGGAGTGCATTTACTCCTGCGGAAAAACAAATGGGAAAGTACCTAAAAAATGCTGTCCATACCAGACTCCGCTTCATAGGTGATAGTCTGATGAACGCCTTTGGGAAGATTATCAGTGCCGCGTCGAAACGTGTGTACAATGCAGCAAAAGCTTGTTCTGCTCCCACAAACGACTAGATCATCTCTACCCCGGATCAAAGAACAAATCCATGTTTTCTACCAGCCATGGTATTTATCAATTTTCCTGCAGTTACGCAAGCACATTGACAGAACAGAAATAATGCTTAAAACCAGCATCACAGATCAGATTCAGGAATAGCTGAGAGTAGTACTGATTCATCCCTCAATGCGTAACATTCAGCGATGAGGAGACTCCGCTTCATTCATTTCAAGGCAGTTATCAACTACAGGTCACATTATCAATATCGAATCTTCTTTAAAGGCCTTGATGAACACTCACAGCTCACGAATTCTGAGGTATTTTACAGCACTGTTGATCAGCTGTGGACAGCTTGTCTTTTGCGCACAAAAACAACTGACTGTCAACCTTTGTTTAGTGTGGGTTTAGCCGTGAGCACCCATCACGATTCAGCCCGATTTGTCTTCTGACTATTCTATTCAAATGGCCAAAAAGGGAATCAATTTTTCAAACATAGTAAAAAGTTCAGACATTGTTGTGAATGCATATTTACGCAGACACAATAGTTTTTTAACTGACTATGTTATGTCCTGTATCATGTCAGCTTGCGGAATTGACCTCAGCCACATTATAATGTTACTTTTCTTCCCCTCACTGGAAAGTACTGAGGGATTTGATTGATATAAGTTGAACCTCACTAACAACTTATCGCAGATTCCGCATTCTCATACACTTTCCAGCCGGTCCCAATGGAAAAGAAGCTTTAGACTCGAGTCTCGCTCGTCCTTAGTGCGTATTCTCACCATGACCGGGATTAGAACGCTGACCACGCAACCGTGGCACTAATCCCACAATAGCCACGACTGAATTATCACATACAAACGCCAGGGAGTCAAGCCGCCTCGGTACTCACTGGCGTGAATGTGAGTTAACCTGTCAGCGTGTGACGTATATTCAGCCTAACTTTGTCTAACACCCTTTTTATAAAATGATTCAAAATATGTTGCTCATACTGACTCAGTTCTTCTGAGAGTTCAGATCTGAACATTATCATGCCCCAGTTATCGTAACTTTTCCGTGTTTACGCACCCGTTTATCTAAGTCTTCTGACAGGGGCAAGTTTCTGATAGTTGTGTTCCGTCCAGGACATTAATATTCTAAACTTACGGGTCTCCTCTCAGTCCACACGGGGAACAGGTCATTCGTCAGGTGCCGGTCTAGCAGGAAATGTTAACGCTGCCCTCCAGTTCGACCACTCTGGTTACATTCAGAACTAGTGTCCATCTAACCAATGCGATTATTGCAGGTCAGAGGAAAGACAATTTACGTTCTTCATATTTCTTTATCACCATACCTCCGATGCCAATCAACTTTTCAATCCAACTGAAAAGTTGTTTTCTTCACATCGGTAAGTAATTAAGGATTTCAAGGATGTACGTTCCAATACCATTTAACAAGCTGGCCAACAGATATTGTGCACCGAACTGCCACGCAACCTGTCTGCTGATTTGATCGATTAGCTTTAGTTTGCCAGTAAACTACATTCACAGGTCAGTCATGCTTACAGTTCAAAACCCAGACAGACAGAAAACAAAACAACTGATGTACTTATCTCTAGTGCTACCCAAACGATGGTGATCTCGCGGTTTAATCGTTAAATGTATCAATTACCGTTTCAACGCTTAGTCACAGAGAATGCGTTCGAATCCTCGCAAAGGGTCATTGATCAAACGGAGTGAAATCGAAACAGTTGTCCAGCGGGCAGTGAGACTGACTGGTTGTGAAACTCAACATTCTCCGGAAATGACCAAAGTTCAGTAACCAATTCTGGTTGCAGCCTTTGAGAGCTGATGAAGTTCTACACCTATTCTTCATACAGTGAACGGGGGAAAATGAAGTCACCACATTAAAGTAGGTTTATCTTTACAATGCATCATTAAATGGCTCAAAGGAATGCTTAGTTCTTCATCTCTGTCCCTTAAGTCTAAGGGACTTCCCATCTATATAAATACAACTCAAACACAATAGCAGAACTAAAGGAATATATTATTTTGGTGATCATTGCGAGAAGGTCCTGTGTGGAGAAAGCGGGTGCCGGGCAATATCGTCTCCTGTGGGCTTTGGGAAACAGTCAGGGATTTTAAGAGGAGATTGGATAGTAGAACGAATACAGGAACAACAGTGTCGCTGTCGTTAAACCAGTATCAGCTTGACAATCATCGATGCACACTTTCGCCTACCGACACTAGTCCAGGTTAGTTCACCTGGGTACATACATTTAAGATACACTGGATATGCATTTCCGCACACGTGCACACACATGCACCTTAATATCCAGCCAATTTCCGACAGATTATGTATGCTATGTGCACGCACTCGGTGGCTCTGCCTAGAATGGTTGACCGAGTTTAATTGACCTTACGCAATGGGCCATGTATCCGGTACGACACATGCTCTCAATCAGTCCACTAGCCCGAGTGTTACGCACGTGCACGTCAGTAACCATAACATGGACCCTGTTGAGCAGGGGGTTTCAGCTAAGCTGGATAAGCCTTTGTTGAACAAGATATGGAGGTTCGTTGTTTGTGCAAACAGGTGTGAACGTACACAAACCAATTTATTGATTTCCACACTTATGCATCCCCTATTACCCGGATTTCTTTGATTTTCCACCAAACAAAGATAGTGTGTTGAAATTTCTAACTTGGACCTTTGCATCTTCCAGCTGCTTCCCGAATTTATTTTGCAAGCACCTGTACATCTGTCTTTTCCTTCGAGTTATCTGGATTTAGACATAATCGCAGTACTGATTGAACAACGAAAATAAGTTAATAACCTGTTTCAATTGATATTGGATTCATCCATCCACTGAATTGTTTGTGGTTGTTACCACGTTTAATTAAGCTAACTGATTGAACATGTCTTTATGTCGAGGACTGTAAAATTATTGATCGAGATACATAAGCCGAAAGATTTACTTGATCCGCCTCATTTCGCATGCGCGAGTTTGTTCCTCAGTTATTCTGGTCTATCCCTCAGCCAACTTTAGTCATCTCTGATTTGTACGTTCAGCTTGAAAATTGTTGGGGGGCGATAAAGAAAATGACTTCAGGTACGTAACTAAGTTTACAAGTGGTTTTTATGGTTCTCTTTTAAAAATCTAACCAGGCCTATCCCCAACTTTAGTCAGATTTACAATTATTGTCACCGGGACCAACTCAGGACAGTTTAAAATATTGGGATTTTTATCACACAGGAGTAAATTATATATCAACCAATAAACAAGTTGAAAGGATGGGTGGATGAAACAGATGGTTTTGTGGGAGCAGTTACTGTGTTCTATAATTTCATTAATGTGGACTGGGGCGTTTTGGGCACACTGTAAGGGATGTACAATTATGGGTTGAAGCGAGCGTAGTTAGGCTCCAAGGGTAGGAAAAGATCAGAAAGATACATGATAGCTGTTATGGCAACGGTTACCTAGACTACGGAACAGTTTAGCAAACATAATTGTGAACTGTTTAAGAACAGGCCGATAACAATTGGGACAGTTGCGATGCCTCAGTTATTATAAAATGTTTTCTTAAAAATGTAGGACACTGAGCAAAATATTTAAGTGATTAATAAAAACACTTGAAAACATTGTAACAGACTGACAGTTATTTTTCAGAGCTTAACATTCGTGCGTAAACCTACTGCACTCTGACGTCTCTCATTCTAACATGATGGAAAGATACATGACGGAAGTTATTTTGGGAGCACGCATCCACTGAAATGTTAATCCTCATTTGTTTATGCTGCCCCAGTGACCATATTTCGCAACTGGTATTTGTTTAGTCAGATTGGGTGAATATGTATAGGTCAGTAATAACTGTCCCACACGGTCTGCCGAAAAGGCTCCCGTTAGTGCAGTGCACCCAACCGACATCAGCTTCACGACCAAGCCTATCACAGGCAGCTACCACAACGTACCGATCACTGAAGTATTCTTTTCTACACTAATCACCAGTCCGTGAATCACACCAACCGTTTCTCAGCTGGGCGGTTTAGCGTGAAGTTGTACAAACATCTGTCACGTGACACACATACTCTACCTCAGGAGCTGTCACGCATGTGAGACGACGAGCGTGTCACTGTCCCAACGGGTGGCAGGATGTGCTCCTTACATCTAATGGAAAGCTATCTAAACCTGAGTAAGTCGATAAGTTGAGTTACCAAAACAGTATAGCATTCTTGTTCCACAGTAAGGTGGTTGAATTTAACAAAATTAGCGGAAGTAAACAGCTTCATTACTGGGAGCATCAGTGGACACTTGCGCCGGTTGGTTAAGTCAGGTTAGTAGAAAAAAAGCTTGTAACTGTGGCCACGGGGGGGATTCACGAAATTTACACCGAAGTGCTTATTGCAGCAGCCTGTGAATGACACAGCCAGCACAAAACGCGGCCTGTTTCATCACCAAGCCTTGATCGAGCACAGACCATACCGGTTGTGAATCATCGTTTGTTGTCAACTGGATTGTTCGTAACCCGCAGATGCTTAATTATTACGAAGTTTTAATGATCATTTGAAGCAGTTATAGTCTGTAATATGCATTTAAACACCTTTGTTTAAAATAGGTTTAAAACATTGAATACCCTATATCCAGTTCATTAAGACAGCAAGAAGATATACATTGCGAGATGCAAGCATTTCGTTTATTCTTACCAGTCGAATACGTAAAACGCTCAGTTATATAGGTTAAGGGCATAACGACAAAACAAGGACATGAACGAACATCAACATGGGAGCAATCAGGGTTCACTGCCACGGTAACGTAATTGACTGCGTCAGCACCTTTTGCCAACAAAGGGCCGGTGTGTGACGCTTGATCAACAATGCCTTGGAGAACGCCAACAGCCTAAGGTTGCGGTTGCCCAATAGGACCATCAACGAAGTGACGGGGTCAACCACATGATCTGTTGCGATTAAGTGTTTCGCGATCGAAGACGCCGGGTTTCTGCTCGAGTGTTGGCATACTGACCCGCATTGACTCATTGTACGCACTAGCCACTTCGTTTCTTGAAACGAATTTAAATTTCGCCGGATATCCATTCGCAAGCAGAACACTCTTCAAGAGCTCCTCTTCAGACTTTAGGTGTTCGCCTGTACATACTTTTCTTGCTCGGTGAAAAATTTTTCGTACTAAACTACGTTTGTAAGCCGCGGGCGCAAATGTATACCTTCTTGCCGTCTTAATAAAATAGGTTTGGTTGTATGCAGTATTCAACATTTGGGTCGACCTGTGCGCTTATCAGTTCAATTGTGAGCCGTTAATTTTTGCCTCCAAATCGGTCATAGGTTAACAACAAATCAGAGTGTGTGTGGAACAAATTCTCACTGCAATTTCTGTCTTACAATCACCGTATTCACCAAGTTTGGTGAATTTTTGTATGGACATTTCAAAAGGTCACAAACTCATTCCGACAAGTTCATATCCAAAATAGTTAGTCGGCATGTAAATCTGCCTTCATTAAATCGCACATTGTTGGCGTGACATCTATCGATTTATTTTATCCACTCGAGATACACCAACGGTTAATCATTTCATCAGAAAAGAAAGAGGATATGTTAACATTTCATTCACTGTTATCAATCGCAAACGTAAAACATGCCAGTTATATACATCATACAGATAAGGTCAATCAGGGATTAGATACACCTACAAGCACAGCAAATATCATGTAATCACGACGATGGCAACTCGATAGGTGTTCCTATCCTTGCCATTCACAACTGACTATCTAGCCAACGACATAAAGCACAAATTAAAGTTTGCTCTGGTTCGAACGTATGCGACTGCACAGTTGCGCATATTTCAAACCACCAGAGGACCAGTTCTCCGCAATCGCGAATGTAGCTTGCCAAACTCTTCTGTCTCTCATGTTGTTTACCATTTCACTTGCAGTTGCAGTGACGTTTACATAAGCAGAACAGATCGACAACCATCACACCGAGTCACTGAACACATTCCGAAGTGGTTGAAACACATGATGACGCACCAGCCTCAACATGTTGCACTGACGGCTCGAAACCCAACGTCATCTATCGCTAAACACCTCATGAAAACAGGTCACCAAGTTGACTCATTAAACTCATTCAAGATACTGTTGAGCAATCGAAAACCGAAGTTATTAGCTTTCTGTGAAACGGTGCTCATCTGAACTTACCAGCTATGTGGACAAGAGTGGTTGAGGCAACCTATCGGGTTGACATGGTTGTGATTACATAATACTGGTTGTGCTTGTAGGTGTGTCTAGACCCTGTTTGTCTTTCTCTGTATGATATATACAACTGGCATGTTTTACGTGTGCGACTGATGAGAGTAAATAAAATACTAACATATCGCAATGTGTCTTCTTTCTACTCTGATGAAGTGGTTGAACATTGTTTCCCCCCATGTGAAGTGAATTGTGCTTCTGACAGATCTCCAAAAAGATAGTGTGAGTGACAAACAGTCCTATCTGTAAGACAAGGCTGAGGCAACAGTACGTAAGCTCGTCAGCGATGTACCTGTAACTGCTGACTACTGGGACTTATTTTATTGCAAGTTAACTGTCGTACTGAGTGAAGTGTTCTTATTCAGACTGTCTGTTTGTTTGTTCGTAGTGGTCTCCGAATTCGGATATTGTGTGTGAGTATAGAAGGGATCTATTTTATTCATGGAAGGAGAAAAAGAATAACTTGAAGACAGCTTACAGTTAATAGACGGTTACTGTTTTTACAATCTGCATCTGGTCCATAATCATACGAAAAAACAACCACCTACCGACGTTGAGTGCCAGCACCACAGTTGTTAGTTTAGAGTCTTACTGTTAATCAATTTTTGAAAATTAGATTTGGTGGACGCGCAACTCAACGGATTTGCATTGACAGATTTGTGCAGCTCATTACATAATGAATTTCGACAGTTTTCGTGACAGTCAATCATTTGTTAGAAATTCGATTTGTTGTTGCAAATTTTCAGACAAGTAAACGAAGTAACAACCACTGGACAGCTGTTTTTCTGATGTCGACATTTCCGCAAAAGTAGTTCTATGCAAAATTAAGCTTCCATTCATTCAGTCGATTGTAACTCATTTTCTAAGGCCGAAAAAGTGAGTGTTCATCCGTCCGTCAAAATCATTACATACTCAGCAACGTTAGTGATTAGGGGTTTCTGTTACATTGAACAAAAATGGAACAGAAACCGAATAAGATTTTCAAATATACTGCTCTATATTGTGATTAGTCATTCAATGTGTCCTGAGAAAAGTAGCTCAAAATGCACTGACCTTGTGGTTAAATAAGGGCTTACAGAAAGACTGTACTTAGATGGATAATGCTACAGGAATAGGCAAATTAAGGAGTATGTCTAGGGCGAAAAGAGCAATGGCGAATAATCCGTTTACATAAATTGAACATCGCTCATAAATGGTCGCGAGTTTCACAATGAACAGAAGTCTTGGTCACTTCGTCGTCAGTTGGAATTAACAAGACAGTTACTTTACCTCCTATCGGGACGAGAGGACAACCTGACAATTAGTCATAAACGAAAGTGGTTGAACGTTCACATATGATAATTTCGTTGGGCCTAATGTGAGGTCAGTGGTGCAGTGGTTAACAAGGTTGTCTCTTGAAAGCATAGCCGAGGTTCTAGCTGCAGTCGTGACAAATGTATACAGCACAGAAGTATTTTAATAGGAGTGAAACTCCAGTCTATTTTTTTCTTTTCGTTAAGGGTTGACTAGAAAGTGTTCTGGACTGCAACATCTTTGACCACTTGTGACTGAGTTTCAGCGTATATGGCAATAAAAGTTCGGCGAAATTAATTCATTATTAAGAAAACTATCATTGGTCTGTACAATAGGGTACAAAATTCCAAACAAACTGGTTAGACCACCCAAACCACGGGTCAGTGGTGTGTGTGATAAGCGGTTTAGCGATTACTTTGAGTCTGAAAGACAAAGTGCCTGTCCCCGATCAGTCTACGTCTGTACATTCCTTTTCTTGCGGTTATACAGCGGAATGTGTAGGTCGGACGACCAGGCGTTTGTTCAAACCAATCAAAAACACCATTCCGCCTAGCTCCGAACCGGTTTGCTAAGAAGCAATAACAACTCAGTAGTTGCACATCTTGACGACACGGACCATCGTGTTGACCAAAAGCATGACTTTTGCGTAGTTGACAAAATTCCGGGCCACCACCTAAAGTTGGCGACACGATAAATGCTAGTCACCGTGGGATCGATTGTTATTCGGTTACACCATCCGGTCTTTTGTTCTCGAATGAAATACGTACAAACTTTACAATTACCGTGACCAGAGGTCACATCACTGATGTTAACCTCTACTTATTTGACGTAACTGTATGTGGCTCTCTGAACGACTAATCACAAATGTTAGTGACAAGTTGTGTGAGTTGTTTCTATCTGTTTTTTTAGAACTGTTTACCATTGGTTGTTTTTTTTTTTATAGTGATTCAATCTTGTTGAACAGATATAGCTGCAATGATCTTATGAAAGCTATCAAGGACAACTGTTCATCACCGTTGTCTTCCATTGAATTATGTCGTTAACATTTGTTTGCATGCTAGCAAATTGGACACAATCGTGACTTTATTAAATTGCACGTTTATGATACCACTGTGTTGGATCGGAATATGCACGGGTTTTTTTTTACAGGTGTTCAAAATTTTTCATTAATAAACTAGAGGAAAAACAGGGGCAGAATGTAACTATCCGTGGAGTACGCAGATGTTGATAAACATTGAAGTAGGTTGACAGCTGATAGGAACTTATTTTCAAATTATAAGGAGACGACATCGAAGTCTTCACTGGGCTGTACACATAGGCTGTTGTAAGGTGAGTGCTGCTCACAGCTAATTTCTGTATTCTAATTAATATTCATTTACAACCACTCCCCCTCGAAAACGACTGCCCTGCTCGAGGTCTATTCTTGCTAATACTTATCATTAATGCATACACATGTCGCTGCGGGGGTTACAACTTTGATCCTATTTCTCATGAGGTATTCCTACCGATCACTAAGATCACAGTGTGTAGGCCTGAAGTGCTTTGCCTAAGGGCCTAGCTGCGCTCGCCTGTGAACTTCCCTTAGGTTGCTCCATCCTGTTCAGTGACGATACAGTGACTGTTTTGTCGTCTCCAATCTGTGACTCCCGTAAACGTAACAACCATGCTTTGGTAATAGATAAACAGTCGAAGATTGAGTTGTTAATCCCAGTCACACTCAGTTGTCTTCTTCTTCAATGAGAAACATAAGAATGTTTTTTGTGTTAAATCTAGTCAGTTATGCATAGCACCTCCACAGCTTTGGTTTGAATTACGGTCACGGTGACATTAGCAACACTGTTGACAGTCAAGCCCTCAAATTCGTTCCAACCGAATCATATCTGCTTGCTTAGTTACATCCATTTGTAAGTACTTAAGTGGTTATTCCATGATCTTTGGAATGAGAAAGTAAACATGAGTGATATTCAACGTGTAACAGCCAAAATTACAGATAGTTCATCATTCCGTATATGTTGTGCATCTACTGACTGCCTGTCATGATACAATCCAGACTTGAGATAGTTTTCACTAAGATTTTGAAACCACTTAAATGCCAAACGCTAAATGTAAACCCATTTGTATTTGCCAGTCATCCCATAGTTGTTCAACCAAAGGGAAATTTATTCTGATCTGTTCGTTTCCTGTCTGAAGTAAGTAGATTTGTCAATAAAAATCAGTCATCTCTTCCAGGTTAACTTCGTTGATACCGCACAGGGCGCGTGATCCCGGTTGTTTTCTATTGTGAATCCTGATGCAAAAGCTGCCTGTGTGTAACTTGCACTGCACATCATCTTATAAATTTGGTCTTACCGTATTTTACCACGAACACAAACAACTTATTTCAGTGCAGTCCTCTTCTCGGGATTGATCAATGCATTTGTATACATAGAGAAGATATAGGCAAAAGGATGAAGGGCATACTTAGATGTGTTTGCTACTTACCTCTGACTTACCTTGAGAGGGGCAACTTGTGAAATTCGACTGCATGCGGTTTAACTGTTGATTTGAACCAAGTAGTGGATCGTCTAAAACCAGTGCTGTTTGCGACTGAGAACAACTCAGAAATTACATCAGCTCTTGGAGTTGTTTTTCTCAAAGGTTTCCTGTTACTTGAGGTTCTACCAAGTCGCAAATGAGCGGTGCTTCGCCATATGGCTCTTGTATAAAACAAAAGATTATTGGCTTGCAAGCCCGAGACTTTTAACGCGAAAGCTCTATCAGTTAGAGTGGTCCATAAACAGTTAGTAGAAAAACATTTAAATAAAGTATCATTCACTATTGCTGCGAGCACACAACTTGGTTTCGGACAAAGGATAAAGATCACAAAAAGAAACTGCGGTAGCTATTCCTTTTTTGACCATTTCCACGTATGAAAAAGAAGTCCTGTTTTGAGCTGTTATTCCCAGAAGGCTTTCGACATGACGTTTAGATTGAAAAGTCTCGCCCTCACTCCGAGGCCAAAGTGTATGATTTCATGAATTCCCAAACTGAAAAATCCGCATCCAAGTGGGGCTAATAGTAAGAGAGAGAGAGAGAGATGAGGAGGAGGAAGAGAAATCAGTGGAGGATTGAATGCACGCAGGAAACTCCAATCGGGTCTACCGTATGAACAATTAATGTACAAGTCTGAGGTAATCATAGGTTGCAAATTGCGATGTAATTCAGTTGTGATGTTTTTATCAGCGCGAATGCTAACCGAACTGAATTTGTCGCTTTTATTGCGTGGGCAGTCCATTATGACAGATTAGGTTGACTCATAGAACACAGCTAGGCTGAACGGGATTTTAACCGGCTGGACAGACGGTTCTATAGTTATCATTTGTAACGAGTCTATGAATAGATCTGTACGGTCAACCCCTTTCCCTGGGAGTACAGAATTGGAAATACGGCTAATTGGTATCACCAATCAGACTATGAGGTCGACTTCAGCACTTTTTATTATTGGGAACCAAGACGCCTCATCTGACGCAGGACCAGACTGTTGGGTGTCAGCCGCATCCAGAAAGTGATAGTGCTGGTGGTCTGTTCTAACAGATCAGAAGGCTGTTTCCCTACCCTTTACGTTCCACAGGGACTGTAAGGCGTGGAACGGCCACTTCTAAAATAACAGTATTTTTCGTGTTCATGGGATCACATTAAACGACTTTTGTGTACACCATGTCAAAAACAAAACTGCATATTGAAGTGAACATGCTCATGTGGAAATTCATGTAGACCGTTCGAATGACCAACCTAAAGAATGTTTCGCCACTAAAATATGAATCGATCTTTCGTCAAACTGAGATCTTTTAGCCTCACACCATTCGCTTCTAGACTACTCTCTACTTTTTCACTGGACGTAAACCCAAGCCCCAACTATTCAGTTTAACTAACTTGGAATACTTCTTTAGCATAATGGATTTAGGTCGGTTTATTCTTTACATAACATACCTGTACAACCGTTCGAGCGACCTGTAATGCAGGCCTGTCTAATAGTTCAGAAGATTAGGTGGCATATTTTGATTTGGTCACAGAATGTGTATCACTGAGCGTTTGGGGAAGGATAGAGTGAGAAAGAAAAACAAGTGAACGAATCATTTCTACTAACAAATCGACGTTTCCCCTTCGATAAAGCTATCTATATCATCATGATGGAAAGTTTCTTTCAAGTTTTAAAATTCATTCAAACTTTGGAAGAATTGGTTTAAAGCTCGGTTGAATAATTTAGATTGTCTTAACTGAATCCTCATGGTGATTGGTTGTTTCACAACTTGTGTGTGGATGATATGGTTTTGTGTTTATCAACAATTAGTAGATCATAACAATCAAATTGATCAACGCAAACGACCTAACCGAAATCAATGCTGCATCCAAGAAGGGGGGAGAAACATCTCGACCCTTTTCCAAATTGAGTGTGCAGATTTATCTGAGACCACCTGGGATCACTTTATTCTCTGACTAACTCAAGCCACTTTTGTAGATCACCTTAAGCTAAGTTTCAAAAGATGTGACCGATTCTGTAGAGTTTGGTTGCAGTCAGTCAGATTTATTTTTACCCGTGACGATTAAGATCAAGGTATGGAATTCTCGATCGCTTCACTACCAGCCAATTGGTTTCACGGGAGCTAACCGTAAAACACACCTTTCAAGAACAGATGAATAAAGAAGGAATTTCCAATCATATAGATGCCAAAATCGCAGTATTGCTCGATATCTTATATAATTCTAGTCACAGTTACCATCAAGCTGAAAGACACGGTACCGACTCAGTCTTCTCCGAATTGTCAGTGCACCCAAGGAGAACACAACAGGATAAGTTAACACTGTGAGACATCAGTCAGTATGAAAATGGTCAACCCTAATCCTTTCGTACAGCAGAAACACAGGTATCTGACAAACAGTAACGTTGACCGGCATAAATAAATGAGCACAACTGAACCACCAGAATCAAGAAGTAGAAGTCGTGACTAATTTTGTGATTTATGGTAATCGTTGGATAAATGGTTCTGTCATGATTATTTAATTGGTAATAACTGCAGTATGGTAGCTGATCACATACTGATCTGGTTGTGGAGCTCTGGTTCCACCGAACCTGAAAGGTTGAGACTACTGACCTATGGATCCAATCGCTTTGTGATTACACGTTTGGACGCAAACCTAGAGGGCCTCATTCTCTTGTTAGACAGTGGCTTACCGAGTTGATGACTCTGTGATTACAAGTTACGATTTGAGCTGAAAGCATAACAAAATAGTGGATATTACACTTTCCGTGTGCATGCAATAATCTTTCCAGCACCACGGAGCATTGCGAATTTAAAGTGTCAAGACGCAAAAACAAAGCGTTTCGCTATAAAACTTATTCTCCTTCAAGCTGTCATCCAGATGATGATTTTGATAGTAAGTTGTACCATGTGGTTGCCAAGCAGTTTAACAGCCGATATCTTCTTCCACTGATGTAATAAAGGGCACCGATTACCATTACCTGAGTCTGTTTGTTCACTTAGACTTGGAAGTAGTGCACTTATCTATAGGTTTAGTAAACAGTGCTATATCCCGTTGTTTAACGTAGACAAATATGCCATCAATTTTCCGGATCCCCTTTGCAACTGAGTCCACACTTGGCCACATTTCGTAGCCCTTGGCTACCGCCTGCTACCTTGTGGCCCTCATATGTCAGTTATCATCTTCGACATTGCCTAAATGACCAGTTTACATAGCTCACTGTCTTTAACTTGAGCCATGGGCTCACTGATTGATGTACAGCAGAGCACAGTACCTCTGGGGATAACACACTCGCGTCACGTTCTACTGCGCGTATCAAACTTGTCTGGCTTTGTACAGAAACGGTACTGCTTGATTGGACTTTAGAAAAACCCAACTAGTCGGGTTGTGAGCAGTATATAGAAGAAACAAGTCCTGGATGTCTACTGCTGTATACGGAGCCTAAGAACGCCGTCCAGAGATAGAGCAGGTCGTAACAAACTGAAAAATCTAGGTTACATCCGAAGAACTTGTGGCAGCTTCTAGTAGGTTGAGGTATGGAACTTCTTGATTCTAA
This sequence comes from Paragonimus heterotremus, assembly GCA_013368495.1. NCBI lineage: Eukaryota > Metazoa > Platyhelminthes > Trematoda > Plagiorchiida > Troglotrematidae > Paragonimus > Paragonimus heterotremus. Next base: position 10,865 of record LUCH01003357.1, on the reverse strand, counting down.
TATTAAATTCACTATCACATCTTAATTTAAAGGAATGAGACAATCAAACATCACTGCTTTGTTGCACCTTCAGCATCCATAGAGAGATTTCATTCAAATGGTCTTATTAAACACAAAGTACGGTCACATGGAATCAACAAAATCCTCAACTTCCCATCAGTAGTTGATAGATTTCCTGTGTTCACCACAAAACACTTCATGATTTCATTTGCCGTTTACGAAAAAGCTTTATCACTCACCATCTCACTGCAATTTGGGTTGTAGATCTCGACATTGTCGTTGATTCTGCAGTAAATTAACCGAGAAGCCAACGTCATTTCGGATCTCTGGTGGCCTACTTGCAACCTACATCATGCACTCGATTCCGTTTGGCGCGTATTTAATGCTTTTCGCCCTGTTGTTCTTGCACCTGAACTCCAACCAGATCGTTCAAGTGAATGCAGGTATGTTCTCATTTTGTATGTGATCAGTGAAAGTGGGTTGCCCTGAAAACAAAGTCAGAACAATCCACACTAGATTACATTTCTTTTAGCTGATTTTTTATTGTGACGAATAGTTGACTTCTATGTCGGTTGATCACTAAGCACTTTTGTTTACATGTGAATTTTGCTGGGCTAACTCCTCAGTCACTGTTTGGTTTCCATTTTTCATTTATTCGGTTGACAACTTCTCGCTTGTTCATCGCTCATTCTATCTCGCATTATGCAGCATTCAACCATAGCGTGAGCGGAAACTTGTTCACGGTCAGCCATGTAACAACGATCAATCTGATAGTCAAACGGCGAGTTCTTGAGTAACTTGCGTGCTCCTAATCTCGTAATCTCATGTTCTCTCTCTCTACCCTTGCCCTTCACATACACACACACGCACACAACAGCTAAGTTCCGTTCAGGTAATCTTGTTCGTGGTTCATATGCCACTGCTTTGTGCGGGCTCGTTTGGTAGTTTTACCACCCGTCACTGTTTCCCGTCCGAAAGATGAATGGGCAAATATTTCAGGTTGCCAACTTTTGTTTCAATGAACAACGAGACATAATGCCAAACGTTACAAACCGGTAGACATTCAAACAGAGAACTTAAAGATGAAAGTTTTTCGTTGGCTTGGTTTGAAGACACATTTATAAGGATTATTCTGATGGAAAATAAACCAAACTGCTGTGTTCCATCTTAGGTCCTAGGGTGACGACTGAATAAGCTTTCTGGCCAAGCATACCTTTGAATCCTTAAGGAATTGATGGCGAAGCAGAATCTCTACTTTAACTGATCGAATTCCTGCAAACATGCAAATTGCAGTATTCGGTTATCCGTCAGAATTACAGACAACCAATCACCAAATAAGATGAAATCAATAGTGGATTCTTCTGCACAAAAGTAAGTTGACTTTTGGCAAAAAGTGTGATTGGTCACTTACTGCTACAGTTGAACTCTCACCTGGTATCTGATTGGTTGATCCTTGTTACTTTCTGTCCCTAAACTGAGCTGATTACTTTTGAATCTTTCAATTTCGATCTGGTTGGTTATTTTTTTCGTTTTGATTGTTCAGATCGAAATTCAAAAGAGGAATAATGAAAAGCAATTGAGATGACGACTGGACATCAGGTCAGAGTTCAAGTGGTTACTCAGCCTTCGTGCTAAAATAGTAATTTACTTTTGCTAGTGAGAGCAGGTAGTCACCAAAAACCAATCTGCACGCCCAAACATTTACTCACTGCTATTGTCACATAGATTGATGACTAAGCGTTTGCACCCCAACTACCAAGCTTGATGAACAACGGATTACTTAGACCATCAACCCGAGGTACAAACTGTACTATTGCGTTCAAGGATCAGAATGATAGAAATGTTTTCTTGATAGCTCAAATGCCAGTAATCAGGAGTTTAAGCAAGTTTTTTCAAATTTCCTCGCAAGAACTGCTAATGATAACGCCATTAAGACCTTCGATTGGTTTACAGTGATGGACATTCTCACTATGTTGACCACATCAACATCGCCAGCAACATTACCGTAAATGGAATGAACTAACTATCCATCAAACACAATTCATGACGTTCACAATAACCTGTTCACCATAAAGGCATTAATTGTGTTGTAAATCAGATCTTCCAAACCAGATTCAATACAGCCAAGACCAAATAACATATCCACGACACAAGTGTTATCGACGCATCTTGGACTAGTTCATCAGACATATATGATAATATTAGAGGAAGACGATGTCACAGCTGTTAATTTTCAGTTCCTTTCTTGGCACACAAAGATGATGTCTGTTTCAAGGTATCTGGCATAACACAACTTATTATGTAAAGCAGTGTTACAAGATGTTAGTTGCAACAAAAGTTACTTCCAAACATATCTCTAGAGGTCACTAAATTTGAATTAGCTAAAAAACTGTTTTCGCGAAAAAAGCGAACTTCCCAGAAGATAACATTTCAGGAATTCGACATTTGGAAACTGTTACTCGGAATGAGTGACACTACAATGCAATCAGACATATGAGCAAACTGAGTGAAACACCGCTACTTGTTTCAAGTTTAGAATAATCCGTGAGGCGACTGAAGTTGAGCTAAGTAAGTAATACTGAGAATGAAGCATTTAATGTTTTCCACCAGGTCCAGCCCAGACATGGAGAGTACGCGTGTGAAGTATCAGTCTTTTTTAGAATAAGTGATCGTCACGATAACAGCCACGCCCTTCGCTGAGCATCATATTCCACACTTCGTAAAGGGAAGCAACAATAAAAACTCAATCGGCATAAACTTACCGTGAATAAAGTCACTATAGAACGTGGTGTTATTGAATTGGTTCAGCATCGCAAAGATAATTGATTACAGGAAAATTGTGATAAGTTATGCAACCATCTCAAGTAGTTTGAAATAATCTGTTTTCATAAACTTCGTGACACTGCATATAGTTATTGTGCAGTAAAATTACAGTGATGATCATTAAAATCTGTCTTCTATATCTGTAAATTTGGTTGTGTTCTACAGCCACTTTAGTACCACTCTCCTCAATAGTCAATGATGTGACCACTGACTAATTGCTTTGTTTTTATCAGTCGTTTCAATCTATATATAAAAATGTCGTATATGCCACATATTCGTTAGTTCATCTCAGCCTCATATATTATTAACGAATAGTATTTATGGTTAAGCGCTTCAGAAGAATGGAATATCTGGCTCTCTGCTTCCGAATTTGTTACGTGAAAAAGAAATACTTTTCTAGTCTCCTTTTTAATGTTTCCTCAAACGGTTAATGCGGACGGAAAGCATCTCAAGTGACTGTCGGTCAAGCCCTTAGATAGTGTAATGATTCTGAAATCCACGGTGACCACAGGTGATGGTCACGTGAAGAAAATGAACGCTGTACACAAAAGACAAATACGCAGTTGCACATTTCCCTTAGAATATCAGAGAAATATTGTGTGCACCCGAATATTTTGTAATAACTACTTTAAAATATAAAGCATTTGTCCTCATTTCAAAACCGTTGGTCGTTTTTTATTTGACGAGATTCTTTGAAGTTATTAAACTTTGGAATCCGATCGACCTTTATTTCAACAGAAACCACTCCAATAACTATTCGAGCAGTGGTTTGGTTGTGGAATATTTCTTCTGTCGTGAACTGTTACATTTGGTTGTCCTTGGTTTTGTCAACGTCTGAGGCAACAGGCAGTGGACCTCGATAACTTTCTGTTTCTAACCAAACAAAACTTCATTGCACTTTTTACAGTCACATTTGTCGAAATAGTACTTGAAGAGGTTTGGATACACAAACGATCACTAGAGTGCTCAGTCTAGTTCGGTTCCTTACCTGTTCAGGTTAGGCAGAATAAGGAGAAAGCGAAGCGTAAATCATATTTACCGGTACCAACAGTCTTTCCTAACAGGCGGCAAAAAAGAAGGTAACCAGCTGTCTCTGTCTGACTCCAACTTTATTTCGGGATGGATGTGTGGCTTTGAAGCGTCCTGAATGCAGACTAGAAATAAGCTGGATGAACAATCCAGAGCGGATCACTGATTCTGTCCATCTTGTAGTGTGACTATAAACAACTCTGTTTATACAATGGTCGGAGTGCCTCAAATAGTGGTTGAGGTTATCATATGTCAAGATATATCTGCTAACATGGTGGTGGTTTTGTTGAAAAATTCATTGCTTCTATTTATTATTCTGTGATTTTTGGTGATATTGACTTACTCCTTAAAAATGGTCGACTTTGGAGTGTTTTTTCACGAAGAATGCAGCAGGCAAATTATGTCACGTTTAACGTGCACAATATCTGATCAAATATTTTGTTGAATAGATCAAAAATGACTAAATCCACACTTACAAAATAGCCAATGCATGGAAGGTAGGCACCTACACAGTCGTTATTAGTACCAAATTGGGCAACTCCCAATTGTTCACATTCTTCAAATTCCTACAGGCCTTTCGTTCAGTCATTTACTCAAAACTGAATGTGACTGAGCGCTTGCATATGATGAGTTCCGCTTAATGTGAAGTCACTGGCGTAGTTGTCAACAGGGTCACCTCATGAAAGTGTGGCCGGAATTCGAATCGCGGCCTTGACAAAGCTATACAATACTGACGAGCTCTAATGAGAGCGAAACTCGAGTCTAATGCTTCTTTCTCAAAGGGGCGAGCTTAAAGTCTAGAAGAACAATTAAACTGTAACCATTTACTAGTGATGTTCACCTTATGTTAACTGAAATAACTTACTGCCTACCATTACTGTAGTATTCAGCCTGGTTCATCTGTATGTGGATGACAAATAATTATCATGATTCAGGAATAAGACTGGTAAAGATTAAACTAGATTACCAGAGGGAATTAAAGTCATGCCAAGTGACTGTATTACCATATTCTGGAATGAATTGTTGTAGAAAGTCAACAGTTAGGACAGGTTGGCTACTAAAAATGTCAGAAAACAGCCGTTTGATCGTTTGAATGGAATGACTGTATTGGACGTTATAATTTTAATCAAACCATCCTTAAGACGGAACACAAAAAGTCGATCGATGTTTGAGGTGTCAACTACCAAGAAACAACCTATATTCATTCAAACAAAACCAAAATATAGCTTCTACCTGTGTGACATTAAGCTTTAAGGGGACCACGTTGTTATTATCAAACATCAAACTTTGTGTTCCGATTTCTCAGCTAGAATGTTATAAGACAGTGGTGAAGAATTTCCAGTCTCATTTTAGTGAATAGTGTAAGGTGCTTTTGACCATTTCAGAAATTCGAAACATTTATTCAGAAAACCATAGAGTAAAAGTAGTTTCCTAAATGCTGTCATCTATCAACTCCACTACGTGAAAAGTGTGATATTTTTTATTACTGGTTAGTTAGTTGGATAAACATTTGCTCACAAAATTGCTAATCCAACATTTGAAATTGTGTTATCCTTGTATACGCTTTGGTCACACAAGTTTTCTGAAACCGAAACTCTTGTCATGGCGGGTACACAAATTGTTGAAAGAAATAATGCCCACACAGTTCATTTCCGGCTTTCCGGCCAAACAGACTAATCATCAACGCACCTATACACACTCAGCCTGAACTGGGTGGTCGCGGATTAGAAATTGACAGAACAGAGGAATGGTTAATCCACTCACATCTATCAGGCTGTCACGCTCCATTAGCCGACCGTGTCAACAACTTGTCAGTACGTTTTCGCACTAATAGCAGTTAATCGTGAATGGACATTGTGTTCATTCCTTTTCATTATTTATAAAACAGTGAATGAATTGCACCAATTTGGTTTCCTTAATCTGTTTCGAAACTAATGCACAAATTATAATTTTGGACTGCACTCAGTACCCGCTTGAGTC
>LUCH01003356.1:24028-45473 GCA_013368495.1 Paragonimus heterotremus | reverse complement strand
TTAGCATTTTGTGAAGTGATGCCCATCCGAACTTGCCAGCCGAGGTTGTGTGCACAGAAGTGGTTGAGGCATCCTATCGGGTTCCCATTGTCGTGATTACATAATACGTGGTCTGCTTGTATGTGTGTCTAATCCCTGTCTGTCCTTATCTGTATGATGTATTTAACTCGCATGTTCTACGTTTGCGACTGATGAGAGTAAATGAAATGTTAACATATCGCAATATATGTCTTTTTTCTGCTCTAAGGAAGGATATATGATATTGTCAAAATCCATCGTCTTTTTTGCGTGGAAGAGCCAAACACTTGATCCCAGCCCATTATTTCAAGATTGACATTCCTGAACTTGAATTTACTATTCGGAATTTTATGCCTTATTTCCATGATGAACGACTGACTCAAAGCTACGACCTCCAGCCAATTCTGCTAAACCAGTTTAGAACAAATAGATGTCAGTGTAATCGGTGAACTACTAATAACATTGTTATACATGAGCAAGAGAAGGCGAACATATTTGAAGTGATAACCTTTTGGAGAGGTTCCATGTGGATTATTTAGAAACCAATTTGTCGAACAAAACCGACCAGGTATCGGTTTTTGCATCAGGGGAGGCAGGTTACCACAACCATCAATTTTGGACAAGTCAATCTACCTATCAGCGCACTCAAACAATAAGTGAATTCGAATACTGGAAGCAAACGTTGTCTTTCCAGGTGACGTACTGGTAGAATAAGTGTCTTCGTTGAATCAACCAGCAATGTGTTTCAAAAAGCATCAAGCAAATATTGTCACAAATTTGCTACCGATTTATTAACAACATGATACACACGACCTCCAAACTGCTGGACTTTATTCGTGCAAAATTTGATGCGGATATCCTACAATTAGTACCAACTGTTTACTGTTAACCTGGAAATACTCGGAGACGAACAAGTTAAGACTCAACTGGATGGACTGATTCAACCTGATGAAGAACCTGTTGAATAAATATTAAATCCGTTTCTGACAGCTGTGGTTGTGTTCATACGAAGCATCAGGCCGCAGCACTAATGGGGTTAACCCTTCAAATTTCCAGAGCTAATCACCATTTTTAACTCAGAACATTCAGCCGAAGTGACAGTTCATCAAAGGCATCTTACTCCTGACAGCTCAGGTTAAGTTGGACAGGTTCATGCAATTGAAGGTCTTCTTTCACTACGAATCAATCTGAAATAGGTATCTAGTTTGTGAATGACCGACCGGCATGGTGCCTATTTTGCGGCGATCATAATGATGTTCGCTACTACCATTTAGACATCATAAAATGCACGAAGTTCGCAAGTGCCATGTGAAAATCCGGAGGTCTCAACTGATACGTTTGTATTTCATTGAAGCTCGAATTTTAGTGCCTATATAAATTAGCAATAGATTGAATGATTGTGGGCCTCCTTCAAAAGATTTACTCGCCAAATTTGGGCCAATCGCTTAACACATCTGGTATTTATGACTACCGGCTCTATTCTAATTTACAGATCGAACGCTTGACTCCAGAGTGCAGCTGAGCCAAACAGGAATCGCCTGGACTCCTCAGGATTCCTCTACTTCTCACCATACAAGTAGCGTTACGCATTATAGTTTCAGGATAATGGAAGCAGTTATAGCTCGGGTCTTCAACGTGAAGAACAAACTGCCCCTCAATAAGTCTTCGTGCACACATGATGAGGAAAGCCATTCCGACAAAAGTCTCTTCATAAAGAACATCGTAATTGTTTTCACACAATTACGTTTGTTGTAGCTATGGCCATGGAGTGTACGACACGTGGACAACACTTGCCATCATCATGTACTACACCTGTTCAGCCTGATCTGGTTTAATTAGGGGGTGCAATGTTCACGGACAGATACTGATGACTTAGTCTGGGAGACGTGTTCTGGTACGAAATGCCATTCGCGTTTGGAACAGTTTCTATATAAACATTAACGTACACCTTTGAGTTAATTATTAAGGTAATTATACCATAATGACTGAATGCAACGTCGTGAGTTGAACATGCCTTAATTGTATATTTGTGCTGTATGACCTCGCAGCAACTACAGTTGAATCCGACACATGATGTCAGTTAATATTCGGTCTAATGCGTGTGGCTGTATATACGTGTGTACAACGATGGTGAATTTTCGAGTGAAAAAATGTGAACGGGGTACAGTTAAATAATTCCATGCACAGAGCATCGCTTTATTTTACAAAGGTACATGCCTAGGTGATAAACCTAACATACCAAACAACAAACGCAACACACAACTTCCCAATTGGCTGCCGTCAACGAGGCAGGCCAATACGACAAGAAACGTGATCTAGACACACATGAAGACAGAAAACTATAAATAAAAGTTCGTTTAACGTATTTCGTTAACTGCTCGATTAGATGCTCGTTATACACTAGTAATTTTTATCCACTCAGAAAAGACAATCGGTGTGTCGCACTTAGGTGGTAATTTTTGACAACATGTGTGATAACACGCGCATTCTCGGGCTTAATTATTTCAAGTTATCCCCGACTTCATAGCAGCGCGACGTCAGTTTATGGATGTTCACGTTGCAAATTCGTGGTTTTTTCAATAAGATATTGGCCACTATTTTGCAAACTTGCGTGACTAATTTTAGATAATTGCTTATTGACCAAAGTCCAAAGCCTGTCTCCCGCAATGTCATAAACAGTATCACCGTTTCATGTTGTGCCAGTTTGAGTATCTGGATGATTTAATTTTAGCTGGAGTGTTTACGGAAATTATCGTTATGAAAAATGTAATAATTCCGTTCGATTGCCTCCACCTGCTGAATGTAACACCGGTTGCACATGGAACAGGATGCACGGTGTTTGGGGATCTTTCACTTTTGGAAAGCAGAACTCACTCTCTCTATTACTGTTAGCCCACGTTTTATACCAGACCCATTTCTGATCTCACATGACTGTACCAACTTTACACGTCAAGGTGAATTCATAACGTTTATAAACTCTTGTTTCATCGTCGTGAACACAAAACTTATTGTAACTCTGTGCTTCAATGTGATAATCTGCATCTCATGAGAAATAAAGACGTTCGATATATAATTTCTCTCATTGAACACTGCGCGTCATCTAGCGTGGACAAATATCATAGTACCACGAAAATCAAAAAGTCATCTCTCAGAATATTCTGTTCGAGATCAAGGAAACTGCAGTTTCCACAAAACTGACACGTTCCGTGTGAGTACGAGTTCATATGGTTTAAGATTCTTGCTCGAACTTCCATCCAACGAAACAACACAGTTGAGTGGACTGTTTGCATGTACTCAAAATTTTGGTATCTAGAACGTGCAATAGGTACGTTAGCCTCTGTGCACAGACAGCGCACACTTGCTTTGTCCAGTGTCTTTGATGTAAAAGCACTTGTAGCTACGCAGAACTGATACTCACCCGCTGACAGCCCTCGTGGAAATACTTTGTAAGATTTGAGTGACAGGTCATCGTTTACACCGAAACCATTTAAAAAACGTGAACAATGTCGAATTACTCCCTGATTTTCATACATTTACCAAACCGACAGCTGTGTTGTATCGTCCAGTCAAATTCAGTGATTAGAGTACCTTCCATGGAAGGATCTGTAGATTGGAGGACATTCTTCCCTAAATCTCACCTGAAACATATTCCAAACCATTCACTTTTTCTATCAATATTCTGGTCATCATTAGATTGAACCGCGTCGATTCTTATATACAAAAATTACTGGTTACTGAAAGAGAAAGGGACATGCTCAAGAGTCTTAAGTCGAAACACAGGAATACACTAGGTTGCTCTCTTGTGATGTGAATGGGCAACGGATTCAATGATGTAGAATATAATACGCAACTGCATCATTTAAAGGGAATTGAACTTGCGCTTGATGGCAAGTAAGAATAGGGGGATACAGTGCAGTTGATGAGAAAAATGGGTTACAAAAGGAACTATTGTGACACATATATCACTCTGGGAAATAAAACCTTGTAGATGACACGGAAGATATGTTGGAAATCCTCAATTGTCTTTCCGCCGCTTCGTTCAGAATGGAAAGCAACATGTTATGTGTAGATAGCCGAGCAAAGGCAAGCATAGTCATGAGTATTATCTTGGTGGATTTTTAAGGTATCTGTTCACAGATGGCTACAATTGATTTCAAAATTCATATCAGATCTGACAGTGTCCTACTGGTGGTGCTCAAACGAGAAAGTTAGCATATACTTATTGTTTCACTATGAGGTATATGAAGCAAATTTAATTCATTTATTCACGCTACCAGTTCTAATTAGAACTGAGTGTAAAACGTCGTTCATTATGCCTGGCTACAAACGTTTTCAAGGGCATGGCGTTGATAACTGTATCTCAATCACCCATACATCAGTCTGCTCAGGAACTTTTGAAACGATAATGGAAGTGCATATTGTCGAGTTACTGACGTCGCGAGACGTACCACTTCACTAGGGCCACCGTGTCTAACAACATCGCCTTGTGTCAATATATTTCACGGTGGAGCCTAGGATCATTGCTGCTTTGTTGCGAAACGTGGCTGATTACATTTTCAAGGAAGAAATCGAACAGTAACACTTATGGCTATCTGATATCAACTGATGCTTTCTCACTTAATGATCAAAACAGGGATACCGCCACTTCTATTCAAGATCTCAAGATATATAATTTTAACGTTTTCAGAATCTCTGAACAAGCAAACCAAAACTGGCAGGAAATAGGCTGTATCATAAAGATATGCAGTGAAGCTGATTGCCGAAAATCAACTTGAGTATCGCCTCTTCAACCACTGTTACCTACAGAAGTTAGATAGGATGAAATGCTGATAAATTTACAGCGCCTATTTGCCAAGTGTGTATTAAGATACTCATTCCCAATTAACTATAAGGAAGGCCGTTGAAACGTAGATATTGCTTCACTGTGGTCCCGAGGATAAAATCTGTATCCTACATTACAGTATGGAATGATACATTCAGACGACTTCACTATAGCGTTTGCTCTTCACCAGAAACACAGCTGTCCATTCTGACTCGGACAAAAAGCTCCCATTTTTCCAACCGTACCAGTTCCATTGTCATGATGCGCATAACCTTAAGTGATAGTGTGAAACAGTTATCGTTTATTGCCACCGTACCTCGCCTTCATATTCAGCTATCATCCATATTGCGTTTCACTGTTCGGCTGTGAAGGTCAGCTGCCATATTCCCAGTTAATCAGCCAGAGGACCTACTAGACATCTTCACGGATTCCATGACCACTTAATGACCAACGATGCACACTCTAGATAAGTTTGAATTGTTGTCTTCTACTAGAACGCCGTAAATACAGAATTTCTTGCAACTGGTCCACACTCTATTTCTCATGTTTGACTCATCTTGTCACCCTGATATATTAGTCACTCGTGCGTATACCATTGATTCAAAGCACAACACTGATCGAAGTCTTGATAACGTGGGACATACCAGAAACGCCAGTTAGCCAACATTTACATTCATGAGGTTAAATCGTGTACTATTACCAATTCACAAGCATCTCTTGACTACACAAAAGAACTTCTCATGCAGTTGCAACACTGTCAATTTCGGAGGGAGGATGATGGGTGTACAGACATAACAGGATGCGAAATAATGTTCTAATCGACGCACACTGAATCGTATCCGATAGAGTGCGGGTATTTATCGTAAAAGTGATAACGCAAAATGTGGAACCTCAAAGTTGAGTTGAATGTATCGATTGTGGTCATTCGCGAAAGAATTCCACAATCTGCTTCCTTGCTGCAACGCTGTTGGTTTGGTTCTGAACTTCACTGACAGTTAGTCAGATCCGTGTAGTGTTTCTCCATGTTCGGTTTTCTCAAACGTGTTATATCTTCAATTGTCCCATAGATCGTTGTCGATAGGAATTCTCAACTGAACCCCCCATTTACATTGGGCTACGTTCGACCATTAGAGTCAATGACTAGCATTGTGCGACTGTCGAATAGTTAATGATACGTTGGTCGATTTTGTTAATATGCGTTGTATGTGTTTCGATTTAATTCATTTTATTCAGCAGTATTATCCTCTTGCTCTCCGGCTGCTCGTGCGTATGCATGTCTAACTATTTCCCGAATAGTTTGCCCTCCTTATCTCACAACATCTCCAAGATTCACTCGTCTTAAAGTTGGTTTCGTCTAAGCTTACTGACTCTAGCGTCCCGTGTGTCATATTTGCTGTTAGCATAAAACTGAAAAGATTTCAATGTGACTTGCGCGCTGCTACGCTTGATCACAGATCAGGGAGACTTGGAAGACACCAGCTCACCAATACACTGCTTACTGGGGTTGATTGTTGGTTGTGCTCACTAGAGACTGGTGACAAACTTCACGTAATCGTTAGGTTCACTCATGAGTGTAGGGTCATCTGACTGTTCTAGTCGTGTTATCGTGCTCGAAGTATTCAGGGCAAACCAGGGTTACAACCCAATGTATCAGGTTGTATACACTAGGCGTGTTCAGTTGAATGGGATCCACTTGACTCATAAATGGTGCTGAAATATGAAAATATTGTTTGAAATGACAATTGTGTGGATGACCTAACTGGGTGGTGGTGGGTTTGCTTGTTTATGTGTAATTATTTTGTTACCACATGAAACGCGTGATCAGCTTGCGATGAAAAGCTGATCTGATTAATGGGTGAACGTAATTCAGATAATTCAAACTTGATTGACCAGGGATGTGAAGGGCTTGTCTTAATTTTATTTGGACGCACACGTGTAAGCTGTGGAGTATGGCTTCCACCACCTCCGTAGTTACACCCGAAAAATTTGAGATGCACGTCGAACATTTTGTATTTGTTTGTAGGATGAACAGACCTTAATTCAGGGCGAAAACGGTGATTCACATAATTCAGTAGTAGTCAGTGCGTGCAATCCTGCTGAGATTTTCTCGGTCGCTACTTCGTTTTCTACCGTATCAACTAAATCAAAAGTGATATACTCTTGATGTTCTGAGGATTTCAACCCTATTGTTATATAATGGCATGTTTGGCTGACGTTCTATGTAGGGTGCGTAAAATCGGTTTACACGGCGGCCCTTTGGAACCAATCGTTCTTGCTATATAGTCGTTGAGTAATGTAGTGTCAAACCAGGTATCCAAAGTGGCATAATCTGCAACCGATGTCGCCGGACCAACCAACTTTATGGAAACGAATCCTGGTTACACACCGTTCAGAATTAACACAGCAACGTGCAATTATGTTTTTATTTTCTCGCACCGACTTTGTTTCGGCTTATTTTCATGAACCAGTGTGTGATCACGTCGACCACAACACCGTACCTGTCCTCTAAATGGCCTCCATACACGGTTTGATTTCAGGCTAACAAAACAGCGCTCACTGTTCTCTAGCGTGGATCTGTGTTACCGCATAGATCGCTTGATAGAATAGCACATGCATGCCTGTCGTGATTGGCCTTATGTACTTGGCACATCAAGTTTATCCTCTGATAAACCACTCCTAACCAGACGCAACATCTAGGTTACCTAAATGCCGACCTACTTTCTAAGCGGACGGTCAGCTAGCCGTACTTCCGTGTGATGACCGCCAGATGAGGTATATGAAGGAATGCTTCCTTCCGAAATCACTTTTGCTTTTCGCTACTCCTGTTCATCTACCTGTATGTGGTGAGCCAATCGTTAAACTGTTCTAATAAAGATGAGTAATTTATTGTTATTTATTAGTATCTAGCTGTATCAACATCGCTTGACAACCCTTCATCTGACTAACCAGTCTACACCGGACATCAACATCGCCAGCGACCGATTTGGACGTACTAAAGCCTCCCTGATCACTGTTACATAGCATCATGGTGGAGGACATGTTGTTTTTGCAAAATTTAGATGAACTCTATAAAGAACACCACTTTAGTAAAATCGCGTAGCGCCTAATTGTCTCCCCCTCCCTTACCCGGCAATAACGCAACGAATATGAAAGTTTCCGTTCCTCGTCAAACGATCTACCTGCCACACTGCCTTTACATTTTCTGACTAAATCAAAGCAGCTGTTTGGAGATCCTTCGAAGCTTTCCACCAAAAGTTCCGGAAGACTGACTCTAAAAACTAATTATCTGAGAGCCCTCCCTAACGCTTCAACAGTGTATACGCTAATGAAGAACCTTCCGAAGGCTAGTTGATGAAAAGAAGGGCCGATAATTTTCACTGATACGGCCGTAACTCTGGCCTCGGCTGTGGGGACAGGCTTGGGTTCCACGGACCTACTGCGCCTCTATGGGAGCTTGAGTTTTCCGGGACTCAAATGTGGTGCATCCGCCTTTTGGGTCGGCTATTCTTCTAATAGATACTCACAACGGTTTATTGGATACGTCCCTCAGAAAACATGAACGGGAAAACGGCGACGGATTTAAACGTACTCTCCAGGTCCTCCAATGGGTCCACCGCCGTCGTTGACACTACTTCGGGGTGTGATCCCTGCTTGGTACTTGGGACCCCGAACAAGCAGCAAACACACACAACAACACTCTGTTTATGTGGACTCCTATCATTACGAAATTTGTAGGAAAGCCTATCGAATGAACAAACCGTTTACAGATTTCAGAGGACTACAGTTAACAAAAGTGGGAACGTCAGCACAGGTGAGACTGTCTACCTGGTTGTTGTTTGAAAGAGGGAAAGATTCGTAAGACACTGTCTGGGCCTCAATAAGCACAAAAGTACCTGATTTTCGGTAGCCCGATTTTTTGCATAAAGAAACAGGTCCAGCCTCCACAGCGCAATAATTAGCAGAGTCGGCGCCAATTTCCACAATGTCAAATTTCGTCATTCGCGAAAAATGCCGGAATTCTATGACAACAAAACGTTACTTCTCTTTTTCGTTGAACAGCGAATACTGGAATGGCAGGGTACCATTGCATCTTTCACTAACGATTCAAATTCACACCGAATTACTCGTATTCCGGTGGTCCAATAAATGCGCTTCTCAATGTCTAAATTCTGTGAAGACACTCCATCTTTAAAACGGTTGATGCGAACGCGCTCATAGATGATGAATTCTATACGGTACAACTCCAATGAATTTACAACAAAATCAATTGTATCACTTGGGTTGTAAAATATATCCAGAAGTTGAACTGAGAATAAACCCGTACGAGGAAACTCACACATCGGAAACACTGAGTAACAGGAGACGCTGAAACGTAGCTCTGCCCACTGAAACAAATCGTCATTGGTTAGTTCAGACTAAAACAATGGTTCACTAATGAAGGAATGATAGAAATTACAAGTTGCTCAAGGATATTTTTCAGATGAAATTGTTTCCATCCAGCAGTTAGACATCACCAGATCACTGACTGATAAACTGTAGGAGAAAAATGGGGGCAGTAAATGTGGTAAGGATGAAGATAAGTACTGCAGTTTATTTACTGAAGATGGTTATACATGAGGTCAACTTTCAACACTTTCCTGATAAACCACAGCAACCTCAGAAATAAGGCAAAAGACCAACATATTCATTGACTTACTTAAATAAGTCTAAAGAAAACCCACAGTTGTTTCAGTAACTGATGAATTCATGCATGAGGGCATCTGTATTGCTATGAGATGTTCGATTACATTTATGCAAATTGTTTCTTTCATCGCTGTTACAGGGCAAACAATAAACGAAGTACCACTACATATAATGCTCACAAACTGTATTCTAATAATATTTACATACGTTTCAGTGGTGTCGATGTGACACAATATTCCAGCAGGCTACACTCACAAAATACGGTGCATAGTGTAAGCAAAGATTAAAGAGTGACTTGATTAGCGCGCTGTTAAATAAAACCAGTTAGCAGGAATAAACAAAATTTATCTGAAAGATGAACATATCATGAATGAACACCTTATGGCACACAACAGCCTTAGAATCTGCCTCATCGATATGCGCAAGATCAAACACCTATTGACAGTTCCAATGGGGTTTCTCTTGGAAACTTCGAGGACTACTCAGGAGAAGAATGGCCGTCTAACTGTGCTACAACAGAGTTGTTATAGCATACCGCGACAGTTATGCAACCAGCAGCCACTTCTCAAATATGACTGATGTCGGTCTGCTGTATACGACCAATGTATGAGCTGACATCCGCAAGCCTTATAAAACACAAACGTTCCTCCCCGTGCATCACCAAATTCGTGGTGTCATAACAGGCCTAATTTTGCTGTACCGCACTGAGAATTCTTTTCCTGTCCCATTCAACAAATATCACTGATTACATGTCAAATCAATAAAGTTGAGGCTTCAGTCAAATCAGTGAAACAGTGGGTGAAAACCGGCCGCAACATTAGACAATTTGGCAGTCGAAACTTATTAAACTTCCAGGTGACGCTTTCTCGAATAGCTCGTGCTCCGCCATTCCGCCAACATTCTGGTTCGGATATAGATCGCAAACCACTTGAGCTGGTTGACCTGTTTAAATTTAACTTTCGCCGGCTTCAACAAACATCGAGGCATGGTTTACTGACAAAGGAATTGCGAGTTAATTGTCAACATGAATTAGAGGGTGCTAATGACGACAAATGCTACATAAAATCTTCCAGGAGAGATCGTCTGTGCGTAAACGGAGCCTAGTAGGCAACGTTTGAATGAAGGAAAAGTGAGTTAGATACTGCTTAGGTTAATTGAGGGTGCCACTTCGTCCATGTTTTGTATCTATACAAAAGTAGATTTGACAAATCGCCTCGTGGTTTGTGTCACTATATATATTTCTCATTACTGTTGCTATGTTACGTTGTTGAACATAAATTGTACAATTGTGCTCCAGAGATAAATTACCTGTTTTGCTCAGTTCGGTTGTTATTACTATTGTATCGAACCTAACTCTGGAGTTGAGTTAGGTTAACTACTTCGGTTCTCTATTTCCGGAACCGTCCTAATTGGCGTCGCCGACTTCTGTAACTTTCTGCGATGGATTCCTGTCCACTTGAAATTCTCCATATTCATAATTCTTGGTGAGAAATCGGAAATTATCTAGAACGCTTCAAAATATGGTGTCTCACAAGCAAATAACTGAGAGCGCAATCAAAGGCCGCGCACGTTCTCACCGTAGTTGGCAAAAACGCATAAAGCTTGGTGGAAAACTTGTCATTTCCTGATTTTCCATTTTCTCTTTCTTACGGATCCCTGAGGAAACTGCTACATTCACATGTACAACCCGCAAATTTTGAACCTGTTGAACGAACTAAATTTCAAAAGCCCGTAAGAAAAGAAAATCACGATATCGGACAAATTATTCTCGAAACTCAAACTCAAGCTTCCCGGTGTAGTTTCGAAAACCAACTGCAAACTCAACTACTCGATGGTTTGATTGCTGGAATAAATTTGCGAAATCTATAACGGAAGCAATTACTGCTCGCGAGTTCCATTTTCCAGTCAGCTAAAACACTATGCGGACAGTATCAAGATGCCATAGCTGATGTGAAAGATGAATCGATGGTTTTATACAAGAACAACATGAGGCGATCAGAAGGCCGTCTGAAAAAGTAAGTACTGGAAATGCAATTAAGGATAATCACCCTGCATCTGATCCGAATGCTACCCGTCAGTGGGACGGCTGTATATCTGTTCAACGTCTTCTTTTACACATTCCAGTTGTGACGATGATAACGGGAATTACGACTTTCATTCAATTCCTTTTTGCAGTTAGCTCCGTTGATTCCACTAGTTACATTAAACAAACGCGTCAAGTTAATAATTGGATTGAACATTCATTCATTGTGGACAAAGGTGACGCTGAGTCATTTATCCCTGTCCTTTTTTTAAAGCGCCTGAAGACGGTAGCTATAAAAACGTCCGAAGTTTCTCAGGAGGGTATCACTAAACATGTTCTCAGTTTTTGGTTCTTGTCGAATCACACTTCCTGGTGTTCAATCCAGTGTTACCAGTTGCTACGTTCTGGTTATTGATCGTGGCTCATCGATCATTGGCTTGAAAAGTAAGAAACTGTTGAACATTTTCGTTTGATTGCTCTCGCATACGCGTAAGTCAGACGCGCAAATTACTCCTTCAGTGTTCGAAAACTTCTGGTGGTATGGCTATTAAACCAATTTCGGTCAAACTCAAAGGCAATCCGATCTATTGAAACTAGGAATAATTCCTTTTCGGTTGCATGAACCTGTGGAGAAAGCGCTCGAAAAACTTATGGAAAAAGGACATTGATACCCTTGCAATCTTCCACTGGGGCTACACCCATTGTGGCTTCACTTAAACGTGACGGTAAAATGCCTCGAATTTGCGGTGATTACTGACTTACGCTCAATAGATTTCTTTTGCAGAGAGTATGTGCCGTTGTTGCACGAGAGGACATTCAGCGCCAATTTCATAGCTCAGGATATTATTCAAAACCCTATTTAGAGGGCGGTTTTTAGAGATTCCACTTGATGGGACTCCAACTACTTCGAAAACCATCACTACTACTTTGGGATTATTTCAGTATAATCTTCTACCTTTCGGTCTGTAATATTTCAAGATGTTATGAACACCATTACTGTCAACTCAGATCATGGTCCCATTTACCAGGATGATATTATTGTGCATGCGCCAACCATGCCTACTCATGGTGAACGATTGTATGCTATGTTTAAGCGCTTTTGCTATCTAAACTTTGCTATTAATGCTTCCAAATGTATTTTTGGTACGCCAAATTTCTCATATAAATGGGTTTCTTGATGTTGGTTGTTATCCACCTGATCCTGATAGCTTTTCGCTTCTGCACAAGGCATCCACTGAAAAATCGTTGGATGAGCTTTCTTTAGTACCACTCTCGATTCAATCCTAGTTTCGTTCATGAGGCAACATCTTTACTTTATCATCTTCCTTAAAATAATTTTGTTTGGACTGAATTACATGTAAAAACTCTCCGAGATTTGTTGAAGATTCTGTCTTCCGATGCAGCAATACGCACATTCTCCCCAAAATTACCGAGGGTTTAAAAGATTCCTCTCCCTGAAACGGAAGGCGCAGCGAAA
This sequence comes from Paragonimus heterotremus, assembly GCA_013368495.1. Lineage (NCBI taxonomy): Eukaryota > Metazoa > Platyhelminthes > Trematoda > Plagiorchiida > Troglotrematidae > Paragonimus > Paragonimus heterotremus. The sequence goes on along the minus strand of LUCH01003356.1, from coordinate 32,450 downwards.
TTTCCATTCAGACGTATTAAAAGATGCAAAGAAACATTTCGATTGGAGACATTCCCGTTACAATCAGGACAGTGAATTTTGCGTCACATCAGTATTCCGTATATACTCTAAGCAGCTGTTCACATTTTGCCCAGTAAACACGCCGACTTTGGCCCGGAGTCGGATCGGAATGAGCCAGAGTGGGATTCCAGTAGGCCAGAGTAGGATACGAGTGGATGAACTGCGCTAACGACACCCTCCTTGCACTCCTAGTTATTCGCTCCAACATCCCAAATATTTCGAAACCTATGTCATCCAACGCGTACGACCTACTGACACTATTCCGTAAGTTTCACCGAATCCTCTTCTTAGCGATCAATCTCATCTGGCAACAAGGTGTCAAGCCAAATTAATGGGAATATTTTTGTGATGAAGCGCGTACAAAGAACGCCTTCAAATGATCTAACGCGGATCGATATGGAGATGGACAATGGACGCATCCAATAACTCTCTAAATTGCTCCTACAACGGATATACTATGGCAAACATCTTCTACGTGATAACTGAACACGCGGAAATTAACAGCAAAACGAAAAGTACCGTAATAGAGACAGATGGCATAGGTTTGGTGTCGGTAATGTTATCCGCTTAATCGTTGAGTGGGGAATGTTGTTGGCCCGGAGATATCCATCGTTTGCACCAACGTGCGCAAACGATCTCGTGTGATCTAAAAAAGCGTTTGATGTGGTGCTGCAAGTCGAATAACCGGTGGAGATCGAAGGTGATCGTGTGCCAATGAGCTGTCATAAGTGACCGTGCAGCGAGGACAGTGATGCTAGTCGTGTTCTTCTTACATTACCCGCATTAGGCAGTGCTTACGATGTCGCAGTGTCCGATGCCGGCTGAGATTTGCTGTGGCGGAAAACTGCAATCGTGTGGACGAGCGACAGAGATTGTCTCTGGGTCGGTCCTGAGTGTTGAGGATGTCGTAGTGGAAATGAGATTAACAGCACGCTGGTATGTCCCATGAATCGCCCGTGCCAGAAACCTGATGTGTTGAGATATCGTGTGGGAATAACCTATCGATGGGTGATGCTGCAGCGAACGTTAGTGGTTTGAGCCACGAAGACGTCTACTCGAAGGTGTGTATCGTGCTGCTCACGACAGTGAGAGCTACACCTGTGGAAAGATGTCCGAGAGATGGCCAATCAAAATCGAGCTGCTAGATCTGTTGACCCGTGGGTATTAAACTAGGCCAGATGCTGAATCAGCGAGTCGACCGCAGTGTGGCAACAGGATTCGGGGTGAAGATATGTCAGTAGTGCCGCGCTGGCTACTGGGTCCCGTACTGCAGTAGGTTGGGCTGGAGGACGTTGTTGAGTGAATGTGCGAAGGGACCGATATGAACTGAAACCACTACATTATCCGCAGAGACGCTAAATAGCCGGATGACTAAAGATTTGTGACGGCGCGCACAAGGGACGATCTCGAATTGGATGAACTTTGCAGCTATGCAACGATGCAGGCGGCAAGTGAAACGGATGCAAGTGAAAACTACCGAAAACCTACGAAGGAGTTTGGGAGTGAAAGTCTGTGTCTGGCGACGCCGAAGTTGTAACTAGTCAGATGCACAGATTAAGTACGTGTCCAGCGTTAGATGCGTGGCTGGCAAATGGGTTGACCAGATGGGCGAGGATTATAAGTAGGTGGAATAACATAGTAACCGGTGAAAATCGAGTATTACAGTACAACCAGTAAGCCTGTTTACAACCTGTTGCCGCGCAAAAGACGTATAACGCAATAGAAACGTAAACTCAAGTGAAACTAGGGATGGTGATAATAAAACGACGTGCAGAATCAAATCGGTAACATCATTAGAAACTGATGATGATCGGGCCTAAATAGGGGTCGTCGAATTAATACGCGTCGTATAGGATGATGGACCCAATAAAAAGGAACAGACGCACCAGTTTGTGTTAGTGGTCGAAACAAAAATGTGCCGAAAGGAAGCGGTGGGAACGGGTTCACAAACTGGTAATGATGGTGCAGGAGTAAAGTGTTCAGACAGGAAATGCTCATCAGTAACGTTCACCAGTTCTTGATTGCCACTGGAGGATAAGCGTTGAAAAATCATTATTCGGGTTCGCCAGTTTGAAGGGAACTGAAAAAAGTTCTCAAATCAAAAGGATTAGATTTCGGGCTCACCAATTTGTATAGGACAAGTGGGTATGCGCTAAACCCTCGTCCACTAGCAATTAAATACGCCTTCCCTGAAGAGCAATCTTAACGTAGTCCCAACAGGAATCGAACTAGAAAACGCAGCGGGGTTTGGAAACAAACCGTATATTTCCAGCAATATTTGGAAATATGATGAATGGTTAGTTCTGGCCTAGTCTGGCATCAACGGCAGCAACCAAGAGGAGAAAGAAGAAGAGCGCAAGATGGGCTACAGCCCACTTATCGGCGCTCAAAAGTGCACCAGGTGAAAAATGCGTGGAACCTTCGAATGTGTTAAACAACGCTCGAATAGGTTCGGGTTAAACGACCTTGAATAATGAAATAATAAACGAGTTGTTATGCAAAAGGCAGGCATTCGCTGAGTGCAATTAGTTGCACGACTGAAGAAAGTGGCACTGAGTTCGTATCAGACCTCCTATTGCAGGCGTACACAGAATCATGTGTACAGAACAAATGAGCGGTAAAACACGGTTATAGCCGTGGACCTTAGAGAAGTCACACAATCGTTAGTCGCCGGAATGAACGATCCCTACGTGGTACCGAAACTGAGACTATGGTTCTGACAAATGTCCACTTCACCTCAATGATTTCGCATTGAAAGTTGTCAACATGTGAAGTCATAACACGAATGAACAGGACTTGTAACAGACATGGTTTCACTTCGTCCAAAATCAACTTTACGTAAAACACGCATTATAAAGCCCTTGTAGAAAAACTGTTGGATTGCCACGTATTCAACCCACCTTGTTATTAATTTTGCCCGCTGACACCGTTGATATTTCATCAGAAGTCAAGAGGTGGGGGACAAGCTCGTTTTCGGTGTATCATCTTCAGGCCAAATACAACACAATAAATATGAAATTAGTTGTCAAGTCAGGATTTTGTGAAATTTAATGCAGTGTGAATCTAACGTCATTCTGGGATTACGGACATGGTTACTGTGGTTTTGACTTCTGATGAAATCTCCGGGTATATTTGAACAGCTGAAACAATCCAAGGACTATTGATATTGTTTGATTGCATGTTTGCATTTTCTCATTTGTCCGATCGTCAAAGTCACATTGACAATTAAGTTTCGGTCTCTAGTTACTGGTTTGTCGCGCTTTGCTTCTGTTGTGCTTTGTTTACAGCTTGCTTTCCCAGTCTACTTGCAATACACGTCGTTGTCTTCCAACTGATTCTCTAGTTAAATTATTGTGGAGGATAGGCACGATTATAGGCAGAAACGTTCCAATCCACTACACTCTACGTGGCACCTAAAGTTAGACCATGATTCTGACAAATGTCTACTTCACGTCGATGATTTAGCATTAACTGCTGTCAACATGTGAAGTCATGACCATGGGTTATCTCACTGACAGCATCCTGTTTATGACTTAAATGTGATGCGTTTGTACTCCGCCGTATTGGCTTTGTCATCGCGATAACTGAAGTTAGAAGTCAAAGCTGTTTTGACGAACATTCTGTTATTGGTTATTCATCCTCGTGCTAATTACATAAACTTTTATGCTACCATGACTATCGAAAGCGCAAAATCGAAAGCAATTGGTCATACCGTTGCGAACAGGATGAAACCTGGTTAACAAAACTGACCTCTCAGTTGTCGTGTGGGTAACGGGACCATGGTAATCGTAGCGCCTGAACATATTTCTTCGAAATGTACAACCGTGGTTTGCGCAACCGGATTTTGATCGCTTCCGCAATGAGCAGAATACTATATGTAACTCCTCTAGAATGACAAGTAGGCAAGCGACAAACGAGCTGAAAAGCCACTTTCGGTGAGACTTGGCTCCCTGAGTCAACAAGGTGCCTCAGAATTGCACTCGTAGTGAATGCCACCTCGCTACTAATCAGACAATTGTGATGGCGCTCGCTCATCCCCGGAGAAAGCTGCCTGGTTGTTCGGCCGACCTAACCTGTTTCACTGGAGCATGTGAAAATAATAATGCAAAATGAGACCTCACAGTTAGGCAATGTACGTCTGCGTTGTTTTTGGACGACCGCGTTGGATCCGAACCGGATTTACAGTTGCGCCGCACCGTAGGTCTTTTCAGTTGCAATATATAATATGCAAGTCACCAGTCAGGCGAACACCACGCCTCCGTAGTACGATGTCACATAAACCAACTTATTTTCCGCAGGAGGGAACTTGAATTTCTGTTCTGCCAGTTCCGCTTGTTCATACACGAAGTTACCAAGATAGATGTTCTCTGTAAACCTCCGCAGTGAATGCGCCAGTTTTGCATCATTTCTGTCATCAGTGCATATATTCACACCTCTGTATTTTAAAATACGAACAAGGGTTCTCATTTGTCTGATGCGTGCATAACTAAAGAAATGAACATGCTGGATTTCCCACGTCCCTTTCCTTTGAATACCCAACTGAAGTGAACTTTCTGCATGGCTACAATTTCAATTCTGCAATAAATTTGAGCAATATGTAACTTCACATTTTCTCTGTTGAATAACTAACTTTTCTCTTACGTGTATGGATTCAGCCAGACGTATTATGCTAACAATTTGCTGACGTCAACTGTTCCACTGACTTGTTCCCATTGCGAAATCATGCCGCACAAATACACCTTCAACTTCATGCTGTTTTATTTAGTCGTGGAATTATACTAGACGTCAAAGTTCATCAGAGGTTGCAGATTCACATCCATTTGACGGATGTTATGCATGTGGATGGGATTTCTCACTGATGCATCTCTCCTAATGCTAGCTGTGGATGGCTTATTCCGAACAATGTAAATCTTCTTTTGGTCAAAGCAGGTTGGGAACATTAAGTAGTTGGTGGTTGCAAGTGTTATGCGAGTGTTGTTCACCCCATAGTATCAGCCAAGAAGAACGCAGAGGTGTGATGATGGCTCTTGTATCTCTATAGTGAGACGGTTGCCAAAATGGCGTTTATTAAGATGCATGCAAGAAAACTTATAGATGGCAGATTTTCCCCTCATGTTAAAGACTGAAGCTACAAATGCGCCTATTATCTTGGAACTTCACGGAGTATTGCAGTCTCTATCATGAGAAGTGTAAGAATCCTGATGATATCGGATGATTTCTGTTTGACATGTGTCCGGCTCTGGTAAACATTTGCATCAAGAATGTGCACTCTGTAACTGATAACGGAAGCTGCAATCTTGACAGTATAATGAGTTATGCAACTAAAATGAGAAGACGCATACATTCATCTAATTTACTGACGGTTAATAAATATGTATCGAAATTTGGAAACACAAATCTAATAACAACACATCAGGAGAGACACGCGATCCGTCTCATGTGATTGTCAAAGTTCTGTCGTTGAAGATTGTCCAAATAGTAGTGCTCAGTATCAGTTTAATTAGGGAACGCAGTATAGAATTGGCACGATACACGTCCGCATCACCCGAAACAGACCTGCTGACAATTGTGTTATAAGGAAGAAAGAACCGCAGGTAATTTCGGTTCATTTGAACTTCAGGTTTTCCGTTGGCGCAACCGCATTTCAGTCGTTCATGTTTACTGAAGTTGCGTGGAGTTACTAGCGTCTGCAAGGTGAATGATCATTTGTCGAAGCCCGGTGTAATTGATCTACACAACCTGCTAAGCATGCAATGTAATTTCGACTTGCTATGATCGTTTGAGACGGAAACATAGATGTACTAAAACCTACGCCTTTTAAACCTAAGGGTGACCCATGCGCGTGTTTATTTCGAATTCGTTTATAAACATTCAGACTGCCGAATTGATATCATACTAATGCCTGGACGTTCGGATACTACAACAATACCTGGGAATGACCCGTCTGTCGTAGGCTATTCATCTATATGAGTTGGCCAATTATTGCGCACCATCAGCATTTAATGACAAGATTTTGTGGATTAGGACGTCTACAACTAGGTCATTACACTGGATGCAAGTTGAGTGATGGGGACATCGGCCCGCAAACCTAGGAAGCGAGTCGTTCCTACCATCACGGATAATCTTCCAAACCATCGGAAAAGCCAATCAAGCGGAAGACTTATGTTGGCAAAACTGAGCTCATTAGTTGCCCCACAGATTGGACAATGTGGCAGGAACAACGCGTGCTATTGCTGTTTCTGATGGTATCTTTTCAGCAATAATGTGAAGTTGACACGATAACACGGCCGAACCGTTTGAAAAGCCTTCCGACTTGAATGAAGTTTGTGAAGAAGTTGATGTCAAGAAATGGCGTGCCGAGTCCAAACGATGTCTGTGTGTGATTATAAAATGCGAAGCGCAGTCCATACAGATCAAAAAATTTCGGTGCGTGATTCGTTCCGTTTCTTTCATGTTAACTGCAGACGACAGCATCAACATAACATTTTCATTCGCAATCTCATCTAAAATTTCCACATCAAAATCACTAGTACAGCCCTTACGATGCTTTCTGGATCCATCTGGAATTTGTGGGTCAGTCAGCCCTTGTAGCGCTATATGAGATGTTGAATAATGAGAACCGTATTCGATACCTTCTCATTCTGTTTGCTGAGCGTACACATAGAAACGTTAACAGAGTAACCTCCCATTAGGGAACCACCGTGCGTATGAACCAACGCTGGATTAGGTCACCTATTGTCTAGCAAAATTAAAATCCCGGCCTATGTAAAAAAGGGGTATCACGAAACGCTGCAGCCTGGAGAACAACATAAGTTATCTAGCGAACCGACCACAATTTCCACTCTCCTCAATGACTTAGCCCTTTTTACGTTCTAGAAAATGTGGGCGATGGTAGGATAACAGTTAACATGGACAGAATAAAGACGAGAGTTATGCCATTTTACTAGCGGCATAACCAGACTAGTACTGTAAGGAAAAGCGATCGCACAATATTGCACACTGCTATTACCCAGTAGTGGAACTGGCGCGTGGGTTATGACACTGAAGCAGCGGAGGAGAAAATGCACGAAAAAACATATTGCACTGTCGAATGAAATTGTGTCCGGTACGCACAGGGACTGAGAAGTGGCGTCGGTGACAATTGTGCTGTGCTAGGGACAGTACCTACGCAGATGAGTGGGATATTTTGTTGTCATTTCGAAGCACATGTACTGGTTTTCTCTTATCGAGTAACCATCCGCCCTCTTGGCTCAAAACACCATGTCTTTAGTGGCAACGTTCACGCATGTCTACATAGTGTGAGGAATTGTCGGGTAGGAGATTGAAAAGTAGCTGTTGATATGGTGAAAAAGCATTCGTAAACCAATTAAATTGAAAGGACTTTCCTTCCGATGACGGGCAGTCTAGAATATATCAGTTGACCATTCCGGACCTGCTGTGAGGTCTAACTAAACCAACACTTGGCATACATGAACACATCAGTCAACTGGATCTTACTGTTTGGTCATGAGTAAAATATCATGTAGATTGGCCCACTTCAACCAATGCCCTGTGTCTTATCTTCTGATCGTTCGTTTCAGGCATAATCTTTCACTTGACATATTTTTGTTAGACGCCTGACAAATATTTCTGTGACCAGTAATATAATTCGGCACGACGGCTAACCAATAAAAAACGTGAATCTTTACATGTTATTATAGCTACTGCACTGTGTTCGCAAAATTCTGACAGGTAAATTGCTGCTCGCTAAGCAGATTCTTTAGACTATAGTAATGTCCCAAAGAGTCGTTGCAAGTCTTACATTCAGAGAGCACGTGCGCGGGGAACAACAATGATTGTCAGCGTTTTGAATCAGAAAATAAACGTCAGACAGAGAATGCGGGCAACACAGAGCAGTTGGTGAGCAAAACTAAGGATTATTATAATACATCGAAGTGTAAGAACGGAAGCCTCTAGCATGAGGGATTTCTGATTTCTTGGAAACCTGTCAGTGACCTTGTGGAACCGCACATTGTCACAGTTCTCCAAGTGAAACGGGCGACATCAAAGAACCAGTGGCTGCCTTGGGGGGCCCAAGATAGTGCCTGTAATTTGAGCCTAATGTCCGTGACCGCAGATTTTATGCATGACACACAGGTCCTGCCAGCAACACGCAGATGTCTCAATTTTTTATATCCGATTGCAAATAACATATTCTTACCTACACCCTCTAAACTGCACGTTTTCATAATAAACAGATACTTCTTTGACTATGGAGCGGTCTTGCTGGACAATGGTGGACTGTTCGGGACATTCAGTTTGAGTATAATGGCAAACCTTCCCAGCAGAATAGTTCCTAAACTGTTGTTAATACTCCTCTTCT
>LUCH01003356.1:7158-19280 GCA_013368495.1 Paragonimus heterotremus | reverse complement strand
GTATAGGAAACACAAGTGATTTCCAGTCAACATTGATGCTTATTGTTCCACACTCTGTCTCGTTCATTCCGTGACTTCGAACTGATACAACACATTCCTTGCACTCTGTTCACGAATTGTTTTCTATCAAATGTACTGATGCTCATTGCATTCATTTTCAACAAATGTTTGTCGAATTTTTCAGAGCTCCAACCTATGAGTATTCACGGGTATTTGTAATGGACGCGTAAAATTATGTTAAACAAATTTGCAAGCGCGTTCGCTACGAAAAGTGATTGCCCACTAAACAATACTCATAAGGGTTTCATCTAAGTTACAGTTTAACTCGTTAATCTCACAAGTAGGAGAGTCAGAGTGTAAACTCCGATCCGGACGAGAATATACACTGCTGGTGAGCTCTAATAAGAGCGTAACGCGAGTCTAGTGCCTCCTTTTGAGGTGGGCTAGCCGAAAGGCTTATCGGAATGCAAAGGCCACGATTGAGTGTGGGTGGTGTTCAATTTTGAAGTAACTTAAATCCCCGAACTCTCACCACCGTTTGGAGATTGCCAGAGACACGGTAAAAATACGCATTTCTAATTCAGATGTTTCAAAATTCATGGAATAAAAAAGCGATAAAAAAAATCACACACATTACGTCGTAAATGAAATTACCCCGGAGAAAGCGTCTACAAAAGTCGTTTATGAAAATCGTTTTCGGGTTAGCGCAAAACGATTTAATATGCGCGATCGAATTTTTGACGTGTGTAGTAGGTCTTGATCACACTAGACTACCACTGGTCACTGCATAGTTTGTAGTTCAGTCTCTATCTGAAGTCTCTCTGGGCGTTTCGATGAACTCTTTGAAGTAAGTACACAAGTCGATCCAGCTGCCCGCACGAACACGTCTAATCTTAAGGTGTTAAGTTGGCGTTACTCTATTGAGACAACCCTAGACTACATGTGTCCATGTCCGTTTTAGCCAGCACACGTCTTGAAAGTTTATCTTGAAGGGCTAGTCTATCAAAAAATGTGGCTAGCTGCTGAACGTTGACATTTCTGATCTCAGAAACATGGTTCAACAATGTTTATTCCCAATTTGAATATTAATTCGAAACAGAAGATAATTAAAACTGCTGGTTGGTACTAGCATTTCGCTTCGAGACGCCTTTGAATGAGAATAATCATAATCGTATCACCCATGAGCCTGACCATAAGGTATTGTGGATCGGGCCGCTGGTCACCTCAACAGCGATGTGGAATACCCTGGAAGAAAACGCTATCAAAAAGTTTGAAAATGAATGAAAGACTATGCGGAAGGACCAACAAGTATATGCATGATAAAATAGTAAAAGAATGGAATGAATTGAACATAGGGATAAAGTGGGTGGGACTCACTTGTACATAAGGGTACTGTCATCTTTTTGCTATATATGACTCCAGTAAACGTCCATTGTTATAAAATTAAAGTAATCCAGTTGAACAGAGGCGCATCGGCTTTTTGCTTAGTTCGTCAGTCGGCTACCTCTGTTCAGAAAGTATGTGCAATTATATAAATTTACTATAGTTAGAATTATGTTACTGCTAAGGATAGGTGGGAAATATTTGACGTCGCTTTGGTTACTCGGTGGACGAGACAATGGTTATTGCATTGGTTGCCCCCAAAACCATTTGCCTTTCCTGAGACAGACTGCCATCTAGTCAAATGGATGACTGGCCTGGATTTAGGACTTCATGCAACCCAGAATACCTGAACATATAGTCATAACGGTGAAAGAATCTCTTCTACTGTTCATCTATGGAATGCGTTATCAATCTTGTTATCTGCAAAGTTAATGTACTCAATGCAAGTTAAATAAAAATTGAACCTCACCCAAAAATGCTCAAATTTTTCGCTTTCCCATAGACCGTCCGGCAACTTTCACTTGAATGATGGCGCTATAGATAAACATCATTTCTGATAAAGCCGTGCGGTGTATAAGATAGTAGTGTGGCTAAAACCGTAGTTCGCAACAACAGGCTATGTCCATCATGAACGTGAAGAACACAACTGTTTGAAACAATCCGAGACGACCTTTAATCGCTGTTTTCACAAAACGTGCATTAACCTTGGGTTTATGCAAAGTTTTGAACACTTGGTTGTCCACAATCTCAAATTACTTCAAATAAGACGGGCGATAGTTCACAACTTCAATTTGCCACCTAATAGCAGATGTGCTTGCAGCCGATGCACTACATAGATGGAAGTTATTTGCTGCGCTAAAAATGGATTCTGGTTGGCATAGACGTATTACCCATTACTATTACATTTTAGTCCGGCCTGACTGGTGCAGCATGCAAATAGTGTAGTAAAAACAAGTTGGAGATGCTATTATCTGCTTGATTCAGTGTTGGGAACACTTAGAATATTTCCTATAGCATCTCATGCAGATGGCCTTTACGCCGGATTATTCCCTGTCTGATGTAAAACTAGACTGCTTTGACGGCGCTTACGTCCAAGCGCGTTTCGTGAGATGGCATACAATGTGGGAAAAAGCAAGCAGACACTGATCTGGCTGAAACTCGACTGACAGTAAACGGGTAAGGAGAACCCGAAGTTTACCGACTACGCAGTTGTGGCTGTTAATTTCGAATGACTGAATAGACATACTGATGAGTAGTAGGAGATTTTGATCTTCATACAGATTGAACCTCATCCCAAATTGTTTGAAGCTGTCGCATTCCCAAAGACTGTCCAGTCAGCCCCTTTCGAAAAACTTGTTTTTCCCTGCTTCTTATCATAAATTACATTGACGTCGTCCTCGTTGCTCAGTTAGTTTCTACGTGAAGTCCCGAACTAAGAGAAGTTGATTGAAAGTTAAGGTGAACACCTTAAGAAAAATACGGTGCTTGGAAACCGACAGGTGATCATTTCACTTGGCAGTGGCCCGTTTTACCAGCCACAAGCCAGCTTGAGTTTTATCGGGTTAATTGGAGACGCCTGTATGAGCACCAAACACATACTTTTGAAATGAATGGTATCGAACACTACTGAGAAATTCCAGTGCATACTCGTATAACCAGCAGTGGTTTGACAGTGACGGCGTGCTTGGTGATTGATTATAAACTCGCCACTTCAAACGACTTACCACTTTCTGCAGCATGTCGAAATTTCTATTCAGTGTCAACGGAGGACGTCAACATAGGCAACCATTGTGCTTAAGCAAATGATTTGTCATGTGTTAAGGATGCAGGACAATGGAAACCTTCGTTTGATGTGTACGGTAGAAACTGAAGTAGGCGCAAGTTTATGGTTGAACGCCTAACAGTATATAACAGTTCAATATCATCTGTGGAATATTCGGAGTTCTTTATAATGACTTTCGGAATAACCACGTGTATATCAAACTACTGTCAAAAGCATTGTATTGTTACCCTCTCTTGGAATATCGGGGGTTTTGTAACCAGGGTTTAAGGTTACCTGACTGCACGATTTCTCCAATGTTTCGACCGGAAAATATATGTACTTAAAGTTGTTATCTTCTCGACTGAAACCTCAGTATTGTCAGGCAAAACAGATGTTCATTTCCAACCAGTTCTGCAACATTTGTTTAGACTTGAACGTTTACTCTTCTATCGGACTCCAGCCGTATCACACGAACGTCTGAAGCGAACTGTAGCCAACCCAACTTTTTCAGCGCAGTTCACGGTAATTTCTCGTACATTTGTCATAAATGTTACTGTCTGGATTTTACAGGTAATTCCGGTGTATGACGGTTCACTGAGAATGGAAGTTGAAGGGGTAGCCGCTCAACAACATGCGAGGTAGCATAATGGTTCTCGCGGTTTGCGACGAAAAATGTACGATACGATTATCATTAGGAAGCGTAACAAGGCTTGTTGACCAGAACGCATCCTCCTTTTCTGTTCAACAATGGTGGGGGTAGGTTGATAAGAAGCTTGACAAAACTCCTTCCAGGTAGTTTGAAAAGCTGAAGAGATACCTCATGACCGGTGTTCATCAACAGTGATTCCTGTTTTCAAAAAGAGAGCCCAAAGTATATGTGACAAACACAGAGACATCTTTCTGGCGTCTGTCAAACCTAAGTTCTTGGATAGCCTCATATTACATCAGCTCATTAAGCCAACAGGACTATGCAGGATCTCGGTCATGTCATTGGTACGTTGATTACGTGTTCACTGTGCGACCGATCTTGATAGATCGACCGAGCAAGCAACGGCCATAGTCTTTTTTGGTTCGAAGTTTGCATCCGATTCGGTCACTCATAACGTTCTCTGGAACTGCCTTCTTTGCACTGAACTTACAAAAGGACACGTGAATCTTCGAAATCGCTGTGTTCCCACTCTGCAAGCACGATTGGAGTTTGAGGAAATTGTCTGGAGTATTTAGCACTTTTAGTAGTGTTCACCTGGGGTCGTCTGATCTGCTGCTCTCTACTCAGTTTTGTCACGGACGACATTGTGGAATGTGCGCTTTAGAAATACAGTGGTCTTAATATTGATCTTCTTCCTGGCGTTGGGTTGACTGACATGAAACTGATGGATTTTGTTCATACTTAACTCTTTTGATAAAAACATGCACGTCGTACTGGGCGAGATGAATGAGATGAATGGTTTGTATGTAACGTGTTCCGGACTTTCGAGCCTAACAGTGCTTCCTCAAGACTGAGGCATTCTAACTCTCAGATATTGTTTTGCATGTAATCCGCTTAAGACTGTGTACATTCCATTCCTCAGCAACTGATAAGGTTGACTAAATATCAACGGGGATGGCGAAGACACTTGTCGCATTTGTCAACCTGCGTCCTTTGTGACATTGAAACGTTTTTCGGCTGTCTCTGAGAGGGGAAGTATATAATGCCTGTGGGTTCCTCTCTGGTCTGTCGTTCACAAACGTGGCCTGTTTGCAACGAAGATAGTAACGGATGTGCCATATCAGACAAACGCTATGTCCATCAATGAGCCCAAATTTAGTGGAACGATCGTGTGCAGGATGCAGGAGTTCGCCAGCACGTGTTCCAGAACGCCTGGGATTCGCGAACAATTGTTCATTAAATCGCGTTGAGCAGCCTGTGATGGCTGGGTTGTGTACTCCACATGTTAGATGAGCGTTTATCGTACTGGGCTGTGATGATGTTAAATCACAACAGGACACCATATGCTATTGTTTTTTACCGCATGAATAATTACGCAGTACAAATACTGAGTACATTACAATTTCGTGGTCTGACGTGCTGCGTTATAACTACTGCCTAGAAGCTAGCTCTGGGTTTGAGCTAGGTGCATTTCTTATTACTATAACGTGTTCCGAACTATCACAATTGGCGTCGCGGGCAAGACATTTCTTACAACGAATTTTTCCGCAATATGGAAAATCTAAACGTCGACTTAATTTCACGGGGAATGTAAGATTACCTAGAACGCTTTAAAATTTGGTGCATTACTCGTAATGATATGTTAGAGGAAAAGAAAATGCCGCATTTCCTTATGGTCATTGGCAAAGATGCATATGCATCGAATAAAATTCTGCCGTTTCCCGATTTGTCTTTTTCACTGTCATATAATTTTCTTAAACATCTGCTACTGAGACCGGTTCAACTCGTCAATTTCGAAGCTGTGGAAGGAACGAAATACCACACTTTAATCAACTAATAATTTCAAGAGGTCCGTGAGTTTATTCTTCAAACTCAAGCACCAAGAAATCGATTGATTACAGGAAATAATTCCCCCTGTCTTCAGCAAAAATTGTAACTGTCGACTGAGGCTTCTTTCCAATCGGCGAGAGCTGTCTGTGGACAATTCCAGGATGTACAGGGCGGGGTTAATGAGGAACATAACGCCAACAGCGTTGAAATGCATACAAACTAACAGCAGCTGCAGTTTGAAAAGGCAAATTGTGAGAGAAGTACGACAGTCGAGCCGCATCATTTTAATCCAAAGTCTGTCCAACATTTTGGTGACTGCAAGTCATGTGGTCATAAACATTCTCTGCTTAAGTGTCCATTTCGCAACTCTAAATGTTACGGATGCGGCGAGATCGGTCACATTCAAGCCGTCTGTCGTTGTTCGAAAACGCGTTCCGACCAGCTTTCTTTAGGTAAGCGAAGTGTTAAATCTGACTTGCAGTCCATTGCCTTAACCTTGACTCCTACTAATTCTCGTAGTTCTACGCATCACATAATTCGTTCTTCAATTGTTAACGGTGGTCCCCAACATATTTTCATAGCTGATACTTGTAGTGTTGTGTCTTTCATTTATGGGGCTTGCATGAAGCGGCTAGAACATTCTGTTATTTTGAGACCCGTTAATAATATCACCGAACTTGTTTCATCTATTATTGATGAATGTAAACTTTCACTCACAGTGTTGTGACCGCAAAATACGCTTGGCCAGAGAATTCGTTTATTGAGCAAACTCCTGCAAAGTTCATGTCAAAAAGCAAACCACAAACACGTACACTCATCTGCACGTCAGACATACACTCACATACATCGGATGGTAGTACGTTGTCATTCTCCCTGAGAAACTTCTGCCATAGTGCGTGTACACTATTCCGACAGTCTATTCTTGTTCATCGTCTTCCTGACGTTCGGAGCTTGCTCTTTTGTTCCAAAATGCTGCCTGTGGGTAACATACTACTCATCAGTAGTATACTACTCACAGTGAAACTGTCCGTCATACAACAACAGATGTGCAGTCTATTACTCATGCCTGTTAATTTTTATTATTAATTCTCACCTGTTTGTTATTGGTCTCATATACATGAAGGTTTTAAACGTCTCTATTTCGTTGTTTGTCGGATGTTTTGAGGTTGAAAATCCCGTTTCTGAGTCTGTTTCAGATAGAAATCCAGTTATGGAAGGAGTGCCTGCAATTGGTTCGGCACAGAAGAGGATGCCTGAACGTGTGGAGAAGAAATGACGTCATCACTACTACCCGGACGCTCATTTGAACTGCAGCGGATGTGATTATTGTAAATCATGATAAAAAACCATATGCTACTGTTGTTTTATTGCATGAATAATTACGTTGTACAAATGCTGATCACATTACAATTTCGTGGGCTGACGGGCTGCGTTGTTACTACTGCGAAGAAAGTGGCTCTGGATTTCAGCTAAGTACATTTCCAACTACTAATACGTATTCCCAGCTATCGCAGGGGCGTTATATACTGCTGTCACCAACAGTTGACTAAAACCGTTACAGACGGTTTCGAGATGCCTTATGTGCTTAAGTCAGTGGCCTGTTCTAATCCACAGCTTTTCTCCTTCTACCGCTTAGTTTTTCATTATGGCTATGTCCTAACATTCCCAAAAATTGGTTCGAGGTGCTGTCTCATCACCAGTAGAATACCCTGCTCTATATTTTCATCCAGCTCTTTGGAACATCATAAAAAGTCGTACAAACAACGCCGATAGACAACTTAAATTCCTGTTGTTTCACAAAGAGCTCTTCAGTCCATTGCCGCAGAAGCTGTCTTAGTCACATTGTCTCAGAGTATGGGTCCCGGGAATCTGGATGGCGGTTGCGTTATTCTGGTTGATGGATGATTCTGTGGAAAATGTTTGGTTTGTGTAAACGATCGGGAGTTTGCATTCCACGCAAGAATCAATTTTGTTAGGGCAAATGGAACGAGTGACAACTATGTTCCGTCTGGTTGACGCCAGGGAAAGCCAACAATACTTTCGTCAACATCATTGTGTGATATGAAGGATATAACATTCTTTCACGCCGGCAAGCTGGAGTTTCAACCCGCGAACTAGCGGCAACCGATCAATTCACATGGGTATGAGAAACCACCAACAATAGCAGGTAAGTGAACATCAGCCGCTCATTAGTCCAAATGCGAGGTCACCGAAACATTTGGAAATTAAGTAAATGTCCTTGTAACAAGCTCCCTTAGCGAAAGAATCCGGCGGTGTATTTATGGAAGATTCGCTCACCCTCTCATTCTCATAGACTTTTCAGTCGGCTGCGTTCGGGAAGAAGCATCAAACCCAAATTTCACTCACATTAGATTTCGTCATTAGTGGATATCCGTGCCATTGCAGTGGCAGGATTACTGCTGAGGCAAGTGAGAAACAGGAAGCCAGTTCCTCATTTGCCCTAAAGCGGAGAACTCATTATTAATTTCCCGTTCTTTGATGCCGCCATTATTCATCTCACAAGGTGAGAAAGTTTCCCTAGTGTCACGAAGCACCAAAAAACGGCATCATCATCATCATAATCATCATAGACAGCAATACATCAGCGGTTCACACTGATGCTCACCTGCCACACGATCTCGAAGAAAAAGAAATAAACCCTGTTTAGGAAGACAGAAGAGAAAAGGAAAGGGAAAGGGACCTAATCACTAAAAATAGCTACGTCTAACTTCAAACATACAACATCGAGGTGCCTACGCGTTGCAAATAAACAATCGGGGTGTAGATAAAAGTGAGGTGTCGTCAGCAAGAAAGCTTCCTTACGCTTCCACTACCTCACATCTTTGAGTGCATTCACTTCACAGACAACTCGAACAAACAACGACAACATTGACGCCACTGAGCTCGGCTAGCCGCCGTATTACCTAAAGTTTCAAACCACCAACACTGTCAGTCGCGAGGGCTGCAGCTCGGGAGACGAACCCGATCTACAGTGACCAACCCCTTCATTAACGATTTCATTTGTTTACGCCAGGTCGTCGTCTGTTCACCTCGCACCTTGCGCCGCAGCGTCAGAAAACCATGCTTGGTGTGGCAAACGACCAGCTGGCATCTCTAGTACAGATCCTAACCATCTTAGTCTGTGCAAATGGAGTGACTGAACAAAAGAACTCATTTGGCAACCAGTGCCGAACACCCGCTTCCTAACCTCCTCGTTGCTCACTCAATGGTGCCATCTGATACGAGCGACTGAACGCAGACATCGGTGGTCAAACACCCGAAAACGGTTCACCTCTTCTCAGTAACTAGAAAACATTCATTGTGGCTGACAATTTTTCTATGATCTGCTCTTCATTGAAGCGCAGTTGCCCCACCACGACTGATCCACTGACTGGCTTGTTCTTGTACACATGAATATTCCATGGTTGTCATGTTTACAACAAATTTTCAATGTTCTCTGCACCAACGCACAGGGTGCTGCACGAAAGATGAGCTTGCCAACGTTTTCAAACTGGCTTATATCATGTTCTACAATTCTGCATAACAGGGTCAGATAAAGTATCTTAATATATTCCAAATCTCTTTAGTTAGCATACGTTGTGCTCCATGTTAACTTTCAAACACACCATACAGAATGTTCGATTTCAACTTTATTTTGTACATTCTTGAGAAACCGTCATATTTCCTCAATTGAAAAAGAGCAGCAGTGCATTGCTTCCAGCAGCCGATTGATCAGTTGCAAATGATCACATGATGGTGAAAATTACAAAATTTGATTTTGATCGGAACAAAAACTGCATCGGATATATAACTCATTTCCCCAGCAATAATTAAAGTCATAGTTTATAAGAATACACATTAGGCAATATCGATGACATCATCAGTATTTACTACAGATTGTTGTCTAATTTGTGCATTGTTACTAGTGGTGTAGTCCTATTGAAAGTTCGCGTATCATAAAATATGCGGTTTCAAATAAGAGCATTTTAATGATTGCTAACGTAATTTCCAGAGTCTCGTTTTATATGACAATTAACGGTTGTGGTCCAACTATGTACTTTCATGTGTATTGGGACCACCTTCAACGTCTTATTTCCAGAGCGGCCATTTTTCTCAACGCCTTTTACAGAGATACCTCTCTGTCTTCAGAGGTGTCCTATATTAGCGAACACCACCCTAGCCTTAAAGATACGCGTAACTTTTCCATTCCTTGCACCATCCCCGCCGGTAATACAGCTTCCCAGGCGAACAAACCATTCAAAAACCTTCACGATCTTATCATCAAACACTGAATCTACGCAATCACAGCAACCCAGCAGAAGCGCTGCATTTTCAAGCTGCAAAGCGCATTCCGAAGTATTTGGCAAAACGTAAAATAGCTTCTAATGTTGTTTGTGCTGCTTGGAAAGAGTCAAACAACAACATTTTGTTGTCGGCATGACCAAGATCAGTCAGTCTTTCGGGAGGTAGGTCCGCGCCTTCATCTCGTGATTTCCGGAAGTAATTCTCCATCATATCGTCCATCACAAAGTTACACAAACATGGTGAAAAAGGATAGCCCGGACGTACGCCGCCGCTGGTGCTGGAACTGTCAGGCGGTTCATCGTAAACCCCAGCCTGGCCTTAAGTATTGGAATAATGCGCCGACTGTATGTTCACATACTTTGTTGCTACACCCCTGCGTTCAAGAGCATCTGAGGGTATAGATCGATCCACCGAATCGAAGGCACCTTTTCTGTCGAGAAATACGGTGATTTTTGGCCGGCGATACACATGATGCTGCTCCAAAATTTGATGAAGTGTATGAAATTGATCTATACATCATCGCCCAAAGCGAAATCCTGCTTGTTCTACCCTAGCATTTGTCTCCCCAGTACCACTGAGTCGACGAAGTATAATGGATGCTAAAAATCTAGTAATAACTTGTGATCAACTAATTCTCCCATTACATGAGCTCCTGATACCTTTGTTGAATATGAGAACTATCAGTGAGTGAGCTTGGCATGGAGGAATGGTGTCCGTCGTCTACAAAGCTGAAACTGTTGAATCAAAGCCTCTATTATCGCCGCACCTCCGTCTTTTGAAATGCCGGCATGAGGTGATCTGGACCAGCAGCTTCATTAAGTTTGGAAGCCGAAGTGCAATTGCAAAGCTCAGTCTCAGCGGGTGGTTGTAAATATACGGACCAAGGTGCTGCAACACGGTAGAAACAGAAGGTCAGCTGAATTGACTATCAAAGTGTTCTGTTCACCGCTCAAACCTTCTGAATGTTTTTTATAGTTCACTGTGCCATCTGTCTCACTAATAGGTTCACTAACAGGCGGTTTCCTGGAACCACTAGCATGGATAAACCTAAAAAGTTGTCCGGTGTTCCCCGAAGCGAAAGCAACCTTATTTTCCCTGACGCTCCATTAACCAAGCCTCACGATCAGGCTTTAGGCTACGTTTCAGATTTCCAGGGATACCTCTCTTAGACCCGTTATATGAAGTGCCAGGAAGAATGTTTCGTCTGGCTTTCCCACGGGGTTTTCCGAGATCCAACGTTTGTTCAACCCACGTACCCGCCTGCCGCATGCTACAGTACCGGCATTATGAAATGCCTGTAAGACATCGGTCCAACAACTATTAGGATCTTCTTAGTGGAGACTTCTGAAGCAGATTGCTAAACTGGTTTGATACCTATGCTTTACCGACGATGTAGCTAGTTTCTCAACAGCCAGCCGTAGCCATCGTTGAGTTTGTTGCCCAGCAGAAGTAAAAACAAAATGACGGCGTATCAACACATGATCTGAATCCATGTATGTGCTCCAAAAAACGACAGTCCTCAATGGAGCCTCGCCATCTATACCTTACAGCTATGTGGTCTATATAAGACCAGACCTGATTTGCAGAAGGGGGCGCCGAATATAACGTCGACGCGCAAGATGCCTAAAACAAGTGCTGGCCAAAAATAGCTCGTGTTCAGCGCACAGCTATAATAGTCGCCCACCAGTATCCGATGTGATGCTATCCCAAACCTGCCACCCGACCAGACTCGGCCTCACCAAGCCGACCGACCAGAACGTTCATATGTTCGGCCAGAACGACTATATCAGAACCATGTGGCAACCAAAGGAGAGCGGCCATATCCGAATAAAAGGCGCCCTTGATGCCGGTGTCACCACAGTCAGCTTGAATATAAACAGACACAGTGAAAAGGTTTTTGAGGGTTTTGCCTCTAGAGATGGCCTTAACAGAACCCGCCATGCGGATGACACAGTGTCTGCTGTTGACGGGAATCTAATCCACCATTGCGGCTGCGGCCGTTGTGGTTAGGACTATATCTACTTCGGCTTGACCGGTAGCGGCGGTCGTGGAGTCACCCGAAGTATATAACTCGTATCGGATAGACAGCACGGGTGTTGTTAGTTTCATACGCTAACTACTGTCCTGCATTCTAGTCTCAGAAGCACAACAGACATCGACATTCAGCGAGTCAAACGTTCGTGCGGGAGCGAC